>CABEEJ010001438.1:75190-113394 GCA_901482245.1 Timema douglasi
CCCCTTCTCGGAGCTCCACCCCAACCCCCGTCTCTCTCAATTGTTTCTTGCACTCTCCCCCACCCCCTTCTTCTCCAATGCTTTAAACAAGACTCAGCAAGATACCACAAATCCTGCTATCAACAAGGAGACGTAAAAGTCTTTTAACAAATACCTTGGGCGAGGATACTTTACCCCACTCCCTCCTGATAATTTTAAAACCTCTTCTTAATAGATAAACCCAGGGGAAACCGAGTAAGTCTAGAAACATAAAGTCTTTTATTGTTAATTCTATTTGTTTTTTAAATTATAATATGTACAGTAGCCCCATGGCTTCTTTGGTGCTGACTGACAGCTTTGAAAAGTTACCAGAACAAATTATGTATCCCTACGTCGAACTATATGATCTTCAAAAAAATGTGTTTAGCAACTGTCACTTCTGACGGTCAACATTTAGGTATATACCTAAATGTTGACTGTCGGAAATCAGCTGTGAGCTGTCAATCAGCACCAAAGAAGCCATGGGGCTACTGTAATACACAAATAACTAGCTTTCCTTTTAATAAACAAGGTTGCTCATATCTAAAGAAATTGTAAATGTTTTCATGTTGAGTTGAGGAAATTAAATAACTACTTTCTCACTACATATATAACTACATTCTTCCATTCAATGTTTGTAGGAGACCCACTTCTGACCTACTGATTGCCTGATATTGCATATGGATACAATTTATATCATATTGGCAAAGCTTTAATTCCATGGGTGCTCTGATAGCACTGTCCACTTTGTACTCCTGGAATCATTTTGTGCAGATGATTCACAAACATATTTTTTGACATTATTTATTCTAGCACCCGAGTCATCTACTGGACATACTGATTTCTTAGATAATGAGCTGGTGGATCAGCCTTAAAACATTACCTAAAAGATCGTAATAAAGCCAATGGCACAGAATATATATTATGCAGAGCCATTTTATGACCTGTATGTGATGTTCAGTTTGACACACACATTTGCAGGGGAGGATTGCAAACTTAGGAAGTCAAAAATAAGAATCATCTTAAAACTTTTGTAGTTCATCTGGACTTCTATTATTGGGCTGGGAGAAAAGGGCAGTGTTTTTTTTTTCTTTTTTTTTTTTTCAAAACCTACACTTCTGAGACGCACGAAAGTTTATTCCAGGTTTGAATATATAATGTNTTATGGCAAAACACTTTTTGGTGAAAATAACTAAAATATTGCTTCAGTAGAAACATAGAGTTTAATTTCTTTCTTATGTTGATATCAACAGTTCTTGAGTATGTCATGAGAATAGCAGCATTATCTAATAAACTTTTTAAAGGCAGCGGAAAAGTTGTCATAAAATTCCAGAACACGCTTGGCAGATATTCAAGAAATTTTGAGGTCACCCAGTGGAGAAAATTAAATTCTATGTTTGTACTGGAGCAATGTTTTATTTATTTTGGCCAAAAAATTGTTTTGCCATAAACACTGCAAAAACACTTTCCTTTACTCATGTCCCCTACACTTACATCTTAATAATAAAATATGGAAATGTAATATTTACTATCATTAATTTTTTTCTAATACATGAACTAATTTGTGTAAATAAAGTTCTGGACAACATAGCTCACTTTTACATTTTATTACAATATAATAAAATTCAGTATATCTTGAATAGAGCCCTCTCGAGTGTTTTATTTAGTCTATGTCTTCATTGGATAGTTTTTGAAATTTTTAATTAGCACATTCTCATAAGTTATTTCATAAAGTATGTTACTTCTTCTTCTATATAATGTATCTATATAAGTTATATGTATTTGGAAAAAGGTACAGGAAAGGTGGATATAAAACATATAATAAAAGTAAACAAACACTATATGGCTTTTAGGACAATGAAAACTGAAAAGCAGAACACAGTTCACACTTTACATTGCTGGTACTGGACGAAGAGGTAGTGGCTGCCTCTTGAAGAAAATTGATTGTTACCGCCTAATCTCTCGTCATAAGTTTCATTCTATCGAAACTCATTAGGAGGCAGTGTGAAACACACAACACAACTTACTAAAAGAGAAAACCAAAAAACAAAAGGGAGGAAAGGAAATTGTTAAAAGATGACAGTACACTTTGATATCTATTTAAATAATTAGGTTTATTTTCAATTACATAGGTACCCTGACATGTTTTATCTGAAGATAAAACAGCGTCACTCAGGAAGTAAAAGTAGCCGGAGAAATATTTGCCGAAAACAAGTAGCTACAGATTTAAATTGATTGATTGAAACAAATAGGAAATAATCAGACAGGTTAAAATTGTTTAGTTCTTTTCAGTTACAAAACAGTGTTTATTGTTTTTTAATTAGGCCTACTTAACTTTAGAGGTAAGGTTGAATATCAAACCCCCTCAATTAATTTTATATACTAACTTGTGTTTATTTTGCTAAGGCTCAATATGTATGTATTGATTTATAAAAAAAAATTAGGTTAAATAGTAGCATTAGCATATTTGTATTGTGTTAATATCCACTGTCACTGTGGTAAATTTTTGTTTACTTTGATTAAAGCATATTTGAACATATGTTTTTACTCTATTTGAATGATAGTATTAGAAAAATATATAAATTGAAAGTTTAAACATAATTTAATATTATAGTCATGTTTATAGAATATACTCGGCCCTCTTACATAATTGGAAGATTAGTTACCATAATTGAATCAAACAGCATTAGGCTCACCTTTAGCTTGTATGACATCAACTGAGTCCCGACGCGGCTTCACACCGTGTTCCCCCGCTAGTTGCTCTCTAATTTTCACCATGGGTAGTCAGTCACAAGAAATTGTTGAATTTGTACTAGCATTCATGGGTCAAGAAGTAGGTTCAGTCTTTAAATCTCCAAAGACTAGTTCCTGGAAGTATAAACTCACTTCCTTGAATGCTTCACTCCATGCTCCTCTAGTTCCGGTTTGTGACCTGTACACTTCTAGGCTTTCATCCCAAAGAAACGTCTATTTGATACTAGGGCTATGAATAGTAATACATTTACCCCGTAATCTCTCCATAATCCAGAAAGCAAAACAGATTTTAAAATTCACAAACAAAGCATGACACTTGTGCGACCCTTTCCCTCTCATTGCCCATGGTGTATTGAACTGCGGCTGCCCTCTTCACCGAACGGTGGAAATTCTGAAAGTCTGGACAAGCATGTTTAGCTCTGTGTACATTTCCTGTCGGCGCTGCATCGCGCATGATTGAAATGGGTGTCGTAATGACAACAGCATCCATCCACAGCTTAAACCCTACTATGACGGGACTCGTATGTGAAGCATCCACAAACACCCATGGTTATTTCTAAGCACAGCGCCATTGCTGGACACAGCAGTCGTATCTTCTGAAAGCAGCCTTAGGATCACATAATGATCACATCACACCTATGTTTACTACCACTTTCTCATATTTGTAAAAGTTATTGACTAGTTGTGTCATATTCATTCAGTGCAGCATGAAATTTTCATTTTAATTTCTATTTGTGCAAATTGCAGGGCTGCAACTGAGTCACTTTTTCCATTGAAGTCACTATTTTATCATTTAAATGAAAAAGTGACACTATTTGTCCCTTGTGGTTTGACTGTTTGTCACTTCTTCAATAATAGCAATTTTCTACTCATTAATAATTTTAAAAATGTCAATACATATTTACCTCTTTACTAAGAATTTCAGAAAGAACATTGAATGATATACTGTTTGTGAAACATGCTCTAAAACGTCACTGCAAAAAATATACATATTGATTACAAAACAAATTAATTAGCCTTGCAAAGGTAGCTTGTAAGGTTACCATAATTATTTAGATAACGAAAGAAAAGCTAAAGAAGAAAGGGAAGCAGCTAATAAGTAGTATGACATCTTGAGAAAGCAATACGAAGAAAAGAAACATAAACTTAATCTAAATCCATTAATATACAAGAAGAGATGTTACACTCAAAAAGAAGGCTGACTCAAAGAGTAAAACCAAGTACTGAGAGATTATTACAAGAAGTGAGAAAGAGATTGAAATTTTCACTGGAAAATAAAGATCTTGGAGAAGCGGAAGTGGTTCATGTCATGGTGCTAGAAGGACTCGCTCGGTAAGGTGAGAAAAGAAGAGATTTCATTAAACAAAGATGTAGATAAAATACAAAATGTACTTGAAAAAAAATGGCTGCTCTTTTAACATCATTTTTTTAAGATTGCACCACCAAAATGATACGTTTTTGTTAGATTATATTTATTTATTTAAATATAGCTGTTTTATTAGGTGTATTTAAGAAATGTTTTATTATTACTATTATTATTATTAATTCTATTATTTATTCTCATCATTATTATTTACTATTTTTTGTAACTATTCATCAGTATATATAATTATTTAGCTATTATTGTTTATCTTATTTTCTCGTGTAATTATATGTATATGTAAGGTACTTTTCGGTACTGGCCTGTTATAGGTCTTACAAGTGTTGGCCAGCACTATAATAAAGGAAATGGAAATTATTATTATTAATTATTAGTTTTAATATTATTTGTAATACTGAAGCTTTGTTTGGGAAGAAAAACTTAAAATAAAACAGATGAGGGTAGTTTTGAGTGGATAATCTTTTATTTTATTGTTTAAAAAATTATATTGTGTATATTTAAACTATTTTGTAATTTTTTCAAAGTTAGTAAGGTCACTTTTTTGTAACAGATTGTCACGTTTCCAACTATTTTTAAGCCATGTTGGTGTTCCAGCCCTGAGTTTGATATGATAGCACGCCAAAAGTTAGGAAATTGAATATTGTTAAGTTGTAAGGTTTTGCAAAAGACTTTCATGAAAAATACTTTAGTAATAATGGAGTGAAATTGCTCTCTAATTTATGCATAGTGAAAGAAACAACGAAGAAATGTTTTTTATGCAATAAGTAAGTAATTTAAGCTTCCTTGCCAGCAAGAAGATGACCCAACAATGTTATTTCAAAGTGTGTTGTCAAATAAAACCCCATTATTTTTAAAATTATTTTGTGAAATGATAGTATATTTTATTGGTCATATTTTGGTATTTTCAAAGGCATGTTTTGTGAATTTTTAGGTCATAAACATCCATGCTCAAATCATGACTTATTACACTTATCCAAACATGTATTTTAATTTGATATCAGGTGCCCCAAACAAATTAAACTTTGTGTTTATTGTAAAGCATGTTACAGCTTCATGTTGTATTTATGTTTCAGCGTATCGAGAGCAAATAGTTTCTGGCAAAGCTTCTTTTGCGGAACTAGCCCAGAAATACTCAGATTGTAGTTCTGCCCGGCGAGGTGGAGATTTGGGACCTTTCGGTCGTGGCGCTATGCAGAGGCCATTTGAACAAGCGGCGTTTGCGCTGAAGGTTGGAGAACTCAGCGAAGCAGTCACAACTGACTCTGGAATCCATATTATATTACGTACCTCATAGATTTTAACCTGCAAACAATTGTTTGTTGATTGTTTTCATTTCGTCCCTCTGACTGATAAACATTATTTAATTGCAATTTTACTGAAGAAGAGGGAGCAGCAATATAACATTATTTTGAGTTAGCTTAAGTTTTGTACTGCCTCTAAGTATAATTTATTTGGGGAAGTATTGTATATAAATTAAATAAAACATTTATGTAGGGAATTCATTGGGGTTTTTTTTCTTCTGAAATTAGCTTATCAACAAGTTTTATTTTATGAACTGAATGTGATGAATGAACATGATCGAAAAAAATTAAACACTAACTTTATGCTTAATATGTACCATTTCAATTGTACACAATTATTATCATATATTTTCAAACCTTTGTTAAAAGCATTTCAATTTTAAAATAATGCTTATAATAGTTGATAGAATTTGGAATTGTCAACTATTGTTTATAGGCTAGATACATAAATGCCTCTAAATAATCACATTTGAACTCGTCTCAATAAACCATACTTATGTTGTACTTGTTGGTTTGTACTTTATTTATTTATAGTGTACAATATTTTATTTATCTCTTGACACAGAAAGATTCATCCAAAATTTATATGTTTTTTCTTTTTGTTAAGAATACTAATAGAGTTGGATTATCTTTGGTTTGATATAACCGTTTGTTGGGTTCATACCTTGATTATATCACATTAGTTGAAAAATGAGACCTGGCCATGGGAATCAAACTTGTAAATTTTGTCCTTGTGTGTTTATGCTCTACCACTGATATTTTCAGGAAACATCTCATGTTCAGGGTTATTCTTCACTCGGTGAATATCACCAACCATGTACAATTAAATACTGTACGGGCAGCAACATACACGCCGACCCCAGGTCATCAGCGGATTTGGTTTAATGATAGCTTACGCTGCCCATGAATCCATATGCTCATCACAAACTCTGGCTTAAACTAAGAGTAAAGAATGACCCTGAGCATAGTATGATTTTTTTTGATAGAACAGTGGTAGGAGCATTGGTGCACAAAGCCATTTGTTCTGAGTTAGATTTGTTTATACAGGTGTTATTTTTAAATTGATTTAATTTAAGAATACCAATGTATTTTATCGATCTACTTGAGCATTCCTTAAGCCTTCACTTTACAATTTGGGCATAGCCTTATAAATGATTTATGTAGGCACAGTCTTGTTTTACATGTATCTCATCATCAACTGTTTCCAGCCTTGGGCCGGGTCAGTTTAGTAAAATGCCTCCATATGATTAACTTTATTTTTATAAAAATTCACAAGGGCTTAGTAAGACATAAACTTAGTGATTCATTTGGTTTTATGTGTATTGCCGGAGTCTCTTAGAAACATATTGATAAGGTATGTCAACCAACCAGCTTGAATGCCTGAATTGGTAAACTCTTAAGTTTAAAATATATATTTCTGCTATCTCATGAAAATGTACAGACCCTTAGTTAAATCTCTAACATATTAATTGTTATTAAATGGGCTTTCCCTATCATGGGTGGGAATTGTTTGGATATAACACTAAAAAACACATAAACACATTTTTAAGGACAAGCTTTCACTGTCACAGACAGCTTCATCAGGTCAGGAGAGTAGACTGATACTCTTGATAGAACTGTAAGGTTGACTGTTTTTCAGTTATGACATCACTGTATAGATAGCAGCACTATGAATAATGTTATATTGAATGTAATCATTGAATAGATAGCAGTACTATGAATAATGTTATATTGAATCTAATAATAAGTGTGCTGGTAGGAAGGAGAGGAATTATCTAAGGTTGAGGTTGGGGGCTTGTCTGGATTTGATGATATATTGATGGGCCAGTTCCCATATTCTTAATTGTGAAGGGTTGCATATTGCTTTGTTCAGGGATTTGACCACCTTGGTTGTGTAACAGTTATTAAAGTACTCTACTCTCTACTCTCCTGACCTGATGAAGCTGTCTGTGAGAGTGAAAGCTTGTCCTTAAAAATGTGTTTATGTGTTTTTTAGTGTTATATCTAATCAATTTCTATTCCAGTATCACCTAGGTAAGTGTGCTGGCTATCCCTCCTAATTTAAACCATGATTTAGCCTAGTGCTCTATACCACATAACCTATCATGGGTGACACATTTTCACTACATTTCTTTAGTTTTAGGAGTAAATATTTCATAAAATATCAATCAAAGTTTGTCAATTGATAGTAATAGTCTACTAACAGCTGCACCATTTGCATAGAGAAATTTATATTTTGCATTTTAGATGTGAAATTATTGATCTTTAAACTATCATTGCAAGTAGGACAAAAACAAGACATGCTGTGCGACACATCAAATGATTTATGATTTAAAGGAAAAACTGTGAATTTATGAGGAGAAAAATATACTGTCATTAATTCTGAAATGGTAAATATTTGATCTGCTCATTGCAATAATAAACTAAGTAAATAATTATTGAATTCCACGTATAATCCACATATTTAGTAAAACAAGATATTGTAGCACATTCTTCAGTATACTCAAAATGGACACATCACTTACAAAGTTTGCATTAGTTTTCTTCTTCCTTGCAACTACTTCCTTTTCCCTTATCCTGCTATGTATTTTCTGTAACATCAGCTTGTCAGATAGGAGCGTGTTGTCTTCCTGTTCCAGATAATTAAGGTCGTCATGAGTCCATTTCAATCAAGTCCCCCTTGTATACACTTTTTGCCTCTCTGGTCATCTCTTCCTTAGGGATATAATGAGTTCAGCAATCGGTAGCCCTGTAATTTCCATCAACAATGCGTTTTTGAAAACCTTATACCCTGCTTTTGGCGATGCAGCGGTTAAGCCGCAAAACAGATAATAAGCCCCGTGGATAATCAGGAGTTTCCTGTATTAATATTTACTGCAAAACAGATGGGACATCTATAGACCAGAACACTTTTCTAATGTTTTTTTTTTAAACATTGTAAACCAATATTAAAAACATTCTTAAACACACATGTAATTTATAAATCTGATTATTAATCTTTTGGACCAGTTCAAATTCATATGTTCGTCTTGCTTCTTATTAAAAACCACTTAAAAGTAACTGGATTAGATTTCACGGTTCATACAGATTTACCTCACCAGGTAATTCATATAAAATAGAAATACTGTTTCTGAAATTTTTTAGCTCTGCTCTTGGTAATACGCCAAGAATCTTGTCAAAAGTCACAAATGAAATGTCCTTTTCATTGGTTATAAATTGGTTGTGGCTGTCTCCAACTTTCCTTAGAACCATTATTTTCACCTCCCCATCATCTTAGAGAAAGGTCAAAGCAATAGCAGTATATCTGTAGTTGCTTGAAATGTCAGTCTTCCTATTTTTGAAGGATGTCAATTCGACTAACAAAAAAGCAGCTTCCATTATATCTGCAACTCTAGGGGAGCCTTTGTCAGAACCATGCCGTTAGATGCATCCATTTTGAAATTTCACAGTTGTACAGCCAGAATTGCTGTCCGAGTAGACATCTGAGAAGTAGAGCTTGCAAACTTCCATCTTTTATCCAGCATCTCTTTATTTCTCTCAACTCATTCTGGCACAAGCTGTATTATGTTGACATTTTCTACAGGAGAAAGAGCAGCCGCTACAAAATCTTCAGCGCCCTCATTTGAATCTTGTGTTGCTTTTCTCTGCTCCACACAACCCTTTTCACAACTGCATTAATCCCATCAATAGCTCCTGTGCCATGGGAGGTCTCAAAAAAGTACCACTCTCCTACACTGAATAGGCATATAACAACGGTTTGTTAACAGGAAACCGATTTTGAAATTGTAATGCTGCACCATCAAAGAATATCTTTATTGCCTCTAGATCATTTAAATATTGTTTCAGCTCACTAATGATTATTTTAAGACAGATGAAAACAACATACTTATTATTGTGTCTCAAAGCATCAGTTACAATGGCAAAAAACTAATTTCATCGCCAGGCAGTAAAGACAATGATCTCCTTATGACTCCAATGTGACGGCTGAATAGTTTTCTGCAAAGTCAATTTGCCTGCCAGGTCCCTTTTACCTCAGTGAATGAATGAGATTGATTTTCTTAACATACACGTGTCTCTTGAAATGAAGCAGTTGGGAGTTAATATCATGGACAGATTCCTCAAGTGCTCCTTCAGTTGCATCTATTTAGGGTGTCCTTCAATCTCACTCCATTTACTCCATGTGAGAGTGCAGGAAATATCTTCATTAATCAGAAGGAGGTCATTGGTACATCTGCTACAGTTCCTAGGCATACATTTTTCATTTTTAGGTCACAACAAATAATATCAGGTATTTTAGCACCAACATTTGGAAAGTACTGAACTTATTGTTTACAGCTTCAACAATAAAATTAAAATTGCTATGATATTTGCAAACACACACGTGTAGAATTTCACTAGTCAACAGAACATGGGTGGTGCGAAGGTCATAAAACTTGGCTATTTTCACTTTAACATCAGGGCTTTTTGACACAAATTAGGAATACACCTCCCTAACAAGCGTGTTCATGTAGTTTTTCTGACACATTACCCTCTCCACTGTTCTGGGGTTTTTGATAGCTCTAACATATTTTATACTTGGAGACTGGTGACTAATGTCATCACGTTGATAAAAAAAAATCTTCACTTTTAATATTCTCTCTTCAGATAATGCATGCTTCACCAAAAAAAAGTCTTCATATTATCAGGAAGAATATTTTTAGCATGGGATTTGTTAAAATTCTCATACACTAGTATTTTTTTATGACAGCAGTCTTTTTTCCTGGGGCTGCATGGAAGTTTTTTTAACTCTACTTACTGCTTTCCCAAGGGACTGCACAACATTTTTGAAGTTACTTTTTTCTGTTTTTACTTCCTTTTTATTTCTGTTTCTTTCAATCTTCTTTCAGTCATGAGACTTGTTGATATAGTCTCTTTTCTCTTCATGTTCTGTTTTCTGTCCCTCTGGCATTCTTTTTTTAGATGGCTTATGTACCTATTGGGCTCGGCTTCTTTCACCTTCTTCCTAAGTTTCTTCATACACCCGACTGAAGTAGTATTTCCCATTTTCCTTTTTTTTTAATAATAAAAAGACCTTTTAAATACTGTTCCAGTACCATATAATGATACAAGTTAGTCTAGTAGGCCATTAGCCAATTTTTCTGTGCAAAAAAGAACTCACTGTTTAGTTAGGGTTATGTACTTTAAAAAAAATATAGTTTAAAGGAAGTTTATCATCATTTTGAAGTCATATGTTTACTATAACCAGCAAGTTACCATGAAATTGTGCCCAAACATAATCTTTGTCTCACCTGTGACAGTGTTTTAAAATCTGGTGATTTGTCAACTTTATAGGAAAAATATTTGAGAGTTGTGTTTAGCATTAGAAATTGCTTACTTTTACAAAGTTACAAACCTAGCCTAAAAACTAATTTCACTATTAACTAACTTTCAGATGTTTTTGTCACTAGTGGAACATTTTAATCACTCTTTTCTCACTTTTAGATATTGATCAAAATACTTACGTGATCAAAAAAATTGCATGTGGCACTTATAGAACAAATAAAAGGGCATAAACTCAACACACAATCTTCACCAAGAAGTAAACATAAATATCAATCTATTTAAAAAATGTTCACAGAATGTTAACTTTGGGGTTTTAACTTATAATATATTCAAATTAGTTTGTTTTATTAACCTACAAAATTTATATTGAGGCTCACTTTCTCGTGGAACGCCACTAAACAGGAACTAAAAATACAAATATAACAAGTTTTATGAAAATATAACATGATTGGCATCAAAGGTAAACAACATAAACAACTTTTTATAAAGATGATCAATAAATTTGCTACCACTCAAGCTCAAGGGAATTAAATCCCACTAAATGAAGGTTATGGCACTGAAACAAAACATTAAAATTTGGAAATTTGGTTTGTATAAGATAGTATTATTAATTTTTGAGATTTAAAAAAAAAAAATCTCATTTCATTGTGTACAAATTATGCATGTACTCAACGTTATCTTTTTGTTGGTTATATTGTACTAATGAAACATGACCATTTTGTTTGTTTGTGTGTGTGTTTATACAAATTCTAGCATATATATGTTAGATTTTTTTTAAACACATTACAGTACCTATGTTATATAAATAATACATATTTTAGTCTAAGGTAGGGTGCACAGAAAAAGATTAAAATTTTAAATGTTGAAGAATATAGTGAGAAAATATTGAGGCTAAAATTAGTATTGAGGAAAAAACTCTACTTTTTTTCACTTCAACATGCTATAGTTTATTCTCAGCCACTAGGTTTTATTTATTATTCCAAATACTATTTGCACATCCCTACTAGTTTGCCAAGCAACAATTTACAAATACTTTATTTATAAGTTAATTTTTTACCAATTCACTGCCTCATTCATTCGGTGTTGGACTCTGATCTGTATATTGTACAGATAGATTCGGCCAAACTTAAGCGGCTGTCCTTGATCTTATAGAAGTGATCCATGATTCTGATAAATAGTGTCATTAATTTCGATGAGCAATGTTCCACCAGAAGTAATCTCATCTATTTTTTGCAAAAGTACTATGTTAAGAGTGGAATTCTATTATTGAGTGTTGTCTTTATAGTTCTGTGATAGCTTATGAATGCTAAGCACTAATGATTTAAATCAGAGCATCTGACCGGACCACTGGAGGAATTATTCTTCCTGTGGGACAACATCTGTTGCCCTCGGATCTGAGGTGAAGAGAACAGCAATGTTCACATGAACAGTTCAGCTGCCGCAGTGAATGAATTCCCATGGAAGTATTTTGCCAGGGAACAATTTGGTTGGTCCTTGGTCTTGGTATTAGAGAAGAAACCAGCACTGGTTGTATTCTAGCAATCAGCTTCACGTGCACATATGTTATATACTGGTCTCTTTCATTTTAGCAACATTGTACAAAACATAAACTTTAGAAATGTAATAATGAGAATCATCGATTCGGTATAAAGCAAAATTAATATAACTGCAACAAAAAATTATGTAATTATTATGTCTACTGAATAGATTAAAAATTAAAATCCAAATGGGCAGTTTAAAAAAGCAGACTTGAAATAATAGAATGGATTATATTCCCACCATCACTTTTAAAATGATACACTCCATATTGCTTAAATAATTTATGATACAAATACAACATTCTAAATCCAGTGACATAAAAATCTAGGTCAAAATGTTTGTTGATTGTATAAACAATGCCACACCTTAGTAATAATATTTGGTTTCCAAGTAGTTTGTTTTAGAAGCCACAAGGGAAACTAGTTTACATCAATGTGAATTTCTTTTTTCATTTTGCACTCACTTTTTAACATCCCCCACCTAATTGTACATTTATTATAAAATTGGAAATTAATATTGACAAAATAAAGCTGTCATCTATTTCTTGACTTGAGATGTATAACATTAAAACTAGAGATGGGCTGAATCTAATATTTTACGAATCTGAATCTCTAATTTACCTTTAAATCTCGAATCCGAATCTTGGAAAAAATTATGACCATAAGAATAAATATAAATTAATAAATATTATAGTAGGAGATACAAATAGTAAATAAATGTTAATATTCTTTCTTATAATACATTCAGTTAAGTGTTAAAGTATTGGTCTGGGGCCTAGTTGTTAAGTTAATCCTATTTGAACAATCAATAAGGAGTATTAGAGCTCTGAAACAAATTTCTCTCGATAAATTGAAAAAAACCCTCAAGGATTTGAGTCTCGAATACATATTTTCTTGAATTCCGAATATCTTGATAGATTTAGAGGATTTGAGGTCCAATTCCTGTTTAAAACAGGTTTGGTCGAAATTGGATAGGAAACAACATATATAAACTACAAAACATGCCTTCTAAAGAAACTATATTTTTGTTTTCTAGCTATAGTTTTAAACCTGAGAAAGATTACAGTAAATATTGATAGGAAAGAATACATTTTGTGTCCAGCAATTGATGGATTGGTGGATATGGTTACACAAAATAAAAGTTATTCCTAAAACTTAGAAACTAAAATATAAACATAGAAAATTCATCTTTAATATTATGTTTATTTAAAATTGGCATGGATCACTAATGTATTGACTTGTTTACTTGTGTGTCAATGTTATCAGCATTTTCCAATTTGAACATTGTCTCAAAATTTTGAAAATCATCAATATTTGGATCAAAATCAATAAAAGTCTTTAAAACTTTATTTACACTTTTGTTTTTGAGTCATTAAAATACAAATTACTACAGGTCAAATTTGAGAAAGAGAGTCATATTTTGATAAAGACATGCATTTTTCTTTAAATGAATACACAGAAAGATTTCAAATCAAAAAGTTTTTTTTCTAGCATTGCATTTACTAACTGTTCAGGTTATATGCATATGTACTAATTACACTAATGTGTTAGGGATGAGGGAGGTTAAATTTAGAGAAAGTACTCACATTTGCATCGAAGGAGCGTGGAAAACAATTTTATAAAAAACCGCCCTCAATACACCTTACCGAGATTTGTATCTTAAGCTCCTCGTTGCCGGCAGTCCAGTATATTGCAAGAGTGACACGCTAGATTAGGCGGCCTCAACCCTATGCATGAGGGTATCATGATACTCGACAACCTTTTTGCATATGTTCACTACTGTTTGGCCATAGCTAATATGTTTTTGATTTAATCTTTAATAAAATTTCACATCAGTCATTTGACTTTATTTTAAAACTGTAACCTAGAGAAAAAGTGATACTACAGCAGACTCAAACCTAAATTAGTATTTCCTACAGATGAGTGTAACATGACATTAGTTTAGTTTGATTAAAAACATTTTTAATTTAGCAAACTTCTTTAAGATCATGTTTGTGTTTGTATCATTTGTGTTATTTTATTTTATTTTATTTTATTTAAGAATATAAATAGTAATTATCTATAAAACTCACACTTTTTTTAAATATTTTTTATATATATAATGTGCATTAGCATTCCTTTTATATTAATAAATTTGTTTAATATACAATATTATTTTTTTAGCACTACATTTTACTATCTGAACGGGTTATATGCTTATGTATTAATTACATTAGGGGTTTTAGGGATTGGAAAGGTCATAATTGGAAGACGTGTATCTGCATTTGCATGGAGGAAGAGTTTAAAAATAACCCTTATTACACCCGGCCGAGATTCAAAATTATATTTCTCCATCATAAGCAGTCTAGTCTATTGCGAGATTAGTGCCTTAGATCATGCTGCCACCAAAGCAGGTAATACTCAATATTAATTTTTGTTATTTTTTTCTTGTGTTTTGTGCAATAGCATTGTCTTTCATTCTCTTTTTTCACGTCAATGGTGACATTTCTCATTTAAAGTACAGTCAAGATTTCTCTGTTGATCTTCAACTATTTAATGTATTCTGAAAATTTAAAAATGACACCTAGACATGGGAATCGAACCCAGGACCTTTGGCTTAGTATGCCAAGGCACGGGACAATTCCTGAATAGCTCAGTGGTTAGAGCAGTGGCGTACTAAGCAAAAAGTCCCGGGTTCGATTCCCGTGTCCAGGTGTCATTTTTCAATTTTCAGAATATGATATCTAGATGAAGAATTCCTCTCTAAAAGCACAAATAATAGCTTCGGCTATTTGATTCTTAATATTTAATGATGTTGGTTGACCTTGGTTTATCTTCCTGTCACCTGCTTGTGGCTATTAATGTCATGTTTATGTTGGTTTTTTGTCTTGAAATTGGCATGCATGGCTGGTGTTTATAGAAAACAAGATCAAAACATCTTTAAACCAGACATGGCAGGTGTCAAACAAAATAGGGAAGGCTCAAGATGACCCATCAGACCCCCTTTGACTACATCTTATATACATTCTTTCCCATAGCAGCTACCGCAGATGTGAAAATAGTTTGAAAATTATCTTGTATACTTAGATTTCTTGTAAAGCTCGGTCACTCTAATGACTGGTTTACTGAAACAATGTGTTTATAACAATGTTCAAATTACAATTAATAACTATCTACATGTCAAATGAAGAAAATCATTATTTTGTGCATTGGATTCTCCAGCAATAAATCTGAAAAATGTATTTTTGAACATTTCCCTTTAGCTTAGCTAAAATGATTCACACTTTTAATCGAATGCTCTTATAGAGAAGAATGCCAATTCTATTGTATTGTCTAGTAAGCTAAAGATTTAAGATAACTTAATATGCCAATACATTTGAAATATCGTGTGAAAATTTAAAAGAAAAATTCTCAATTTACTATAATTTTTCAGCCTAGATGTTTTACACCAATTTATAGGTAAACTTGTTTAAAATTACCCTTAAATGCAGGGCCGCCCTTAGGGTTGTGCAAACACTGCGGTTGTATAGGGCCCCGCGATTTGGGGAACCTCGGGCTTGCTTAGGTAACAGAAGAAAAAAATCAATTTGGGCTTATTAATTTTTGATTGTGCGTTCTTAATAAGTTGGCTCTTTGTATAGGTGAGCTAGCAAATATTGTCAGAGTGTAAAAGCAAATAAAAATAGTCATGTGGTTTTATTTATTGAATGAGTGGAGCAAGTTATTTTAGTTTTTACTCCATCACTTTGTGTCTGTCTGTCTGTGGTGGATATGTCTCACAATAACTTTTGAACTTTGAACTTTTATACCTTTATACAGATCAGGCTAATTGGGGAAGAAAATCTATCAAGGGGTTTGGGAGAAACTAGCCCTTATTATTTATAAAAACATAGTTTTTACAATGTATCTGCCTTTTTGAACCTTTCCTGATACCTAACATGGCCGAAAATTGGTATATAGGTGCAAACTACTGCAATAACATCAAACACAATTATTATTATTATTATTATTATTAGCACCGCGTCTTACTACCCGTTCGGGTTATACGCACTTACGCTAATGTGTAATGGTAGGGTGATTGTGAGATGAAATGGAGGACCTACNCGAACCACGGTGGAGGCCTGGCATTCCCCACATTCACAAGATGTCTTGTCAGAGGTGAAGGAAGGGTTTGCTAATCAAATAAATCTATGCCGGGACCGAGGATCGATTCTTGGCCGCCAGCATAGAAGTCTGACACCTTACCCCTAGACCGCCAGGTCACCATCAACACAATTAAGTTTTTTAAGTTTTCTTTTGAGGTTTTGGGGGGGGTGAGGCAGATAACTGGGAGCCTCGCAATCTAAGTTTGTCTAATGCCCCACATCTGCTAAGGGTGGCCCTGTTTAAATGTATGATTATATAATTGAAGACCAAGCTATAGCTTTTAAACCACTATTGAATTTAGAAACATTAAAAATATATTTCAATAGTTTTGTTTTTTCTATATTTATGATAAATTAACATTAATCTTTCTTGCTATGAACTATTAGTATAAATGTGATTAATGATTATTAATAGTTTTACCATAATTAGTTGCCAGTAACTTATGCATTGGCAGACTGGTGCGGCTGCTCTAAATGGAAAAAAAGGGCATGGATTTAGGAAAGGAAGATCTCGCTCTAATAAAAACAGTTCAATGTGCTATATGGCAAAAATATTGAATCACCTGTCGAAATAAACAAATCATGCAGACATTACAAACGTATTAATGTATTGATACATTAGATTATCTTATTATCTTATTATCTTATTATTTGGTTAAATACGTAATCAATGCCTCTTAAATAACACTAATAATATAGTAAAAATATTATTAATGTTTGCCGCAAAATAAATGTATTTTTTAAAAGGCTCTTTTGATGAAAATTGGACTTTATCTATTTATATATTACTATTTATTTATTTGGAGTGTTTAACGTGCACTTTCTGAACCGTCTGATTCTATCAGCACATGAGAATTTCTATGAGTGAGAGCAAAAGGGTCTACCAATTTTACCAGGAAAGGTATTTTCACATACCTTCCAGGGTTCTTCTACATGCCACAATCGACATAGGACCGACGGCTTTACTTCCTTTCCGAAGGAAGTTGTGCTACGAATTTTTATCCCTCAAGAAAAACCCGTTGACCTTGGTTGGGTTTGAACCCACTAACATCGGGTCTTGAAGCGAGCACTTTACCCCAAGATTAGCATGGTCAACGGTTTCAGTGTTGGTTAATCTTGTTGAACAAGAATGAGTTCTGAATACCAGTTGGGTGTACTAAGGCGCTATTTCCTAAATGTTTTCCCATTAATCCTCTACGTGAATGCTGGTACACTTATTCTTCCTACCCATTAGAGTAGATACATTATATCATGGATAGCTAGCAAAACACATTATAAAAAAAACTTTATAAGAATTCCATTTTAACATCTCATTCATAGACATTTATAATTATGTACTTATTGGTTGAATCTCGCCTTCTTAAATGTATTTTACTATTTCTAACCTTACAAGCTTAGATATTGAAGAGTTTAAGATCAAATTCTACATTGCCCCCTTCAAAAATTATGGATACTCTTACTGTATCAATTATTATTTCATAAAAAAACAATTGCTGAATTAACGCTATTTAAAAAATGTGTGTGTTGAGTTTCCCAATTGAAGAAAACTAGTTGTAGAGTGGAGAATGAAGCACATTGTGGATTGCCTAGTTTACTTAGTGCTACTATAAGTGAGTAAAATAAGTTGCATGACTGTGATATGCAATGGAGCCACCACTAAGTGGACCGCTTGCCCTGATTGTGCTCTCATGAAGGGGAACATGGGGGAGGGGTTATATAGAGGAGGGAGCAATCAGCCATAGGGTGAAGTGCATACCGGTAACAACACAAGGTCGGCATCACTCTTTAGCTTTATGAGGAAATCCTCACTTATCCTCTTTACAACAAATTTACACTTGCACTGCTGATCAAAACGAACCAACTCTATTGAGGAGGCATTTACTATGGACCAAGTGTGTGAGTCTAAAAATCACTTTTTAATCTCATGCCAGCTTGTATTTTTTTTTTAATCCTTATATTACTGTAAGATTATTTTTTTTAATAAATAGTGTGACAAATGCAAAGTATGAATAATTTTTATTATTCTAAAGTTGTTTAACTATCACTATTCAACAGTCTAGGCAAAAGATGTATTGTCTTTGACAACAAAATTTGTTGATACTTAGTAGAATAAACAACCAAATTTGTTGATATTTGGTAGACTCAACAACACAATTTGTTGATACTAAGTAAACTCAACAATAAAATTTGTTGATACTTATTAAACTCAACAACAAATGTCTACACCATAGAAGTTATGGACAAAATGTGTTAACTCTTTATTTTTTATTATTATTATTATTATTATTATTATTATTAGCACCGCGTCTTACTACCCGTTCGGGTTATACGCACTTACGCTAATGTGTAATGGTAGGGTGATTGTGAGATGAAATGAAGGACCTACAGTTTAACATGGAATCCGAACCATGGTGGAGGCCTGGCATTCCCCACATTCACAAGATGTCTTGTCAGAGGTGAAGGAAGGGTTTAGTAATCAAATAAATCTTTGCCGGGACTTTATTTATTATTCAATTGAGTAAAATCAAGTTGGCGCATTCAAGTTGATCCAAGTCAAACGTTGGTTTGTATATAAGGTTACTTGAGATTACACAGATGTAAATTAACTTTGGTTACATATACATCTGTCACTGAATATAATATACCCCAATTAAATTAAATATTGTTGAAGAATTGCAGCTGAAATGTTTGGCTTAGCGCACCAATGCTCTTATAAACTATCCAGGATTTGTCCATGCTCGGGAACAATATTCACTCATATTTTAGGGACGAGTCCGTGATTCAATGATAGCTCTAGGGGTCAATATAGTCACACGTCCATCATAGACTCTGCCTTAAAGTATGAATGAAGAATTACCTTGAGCACTGGATGAATCCTGAATAACTTGGTAGTGGAGCATTAATGTGCTTAGTCAAATATTACACGTTTGATTATCATGTCCTGGTGTCATTTTCCAATCTCAATATTTTTATTGAAGAACTACCCGCCCCCCCCGCATTATTATTTTCAACACACATATTGAAGAATCATCATAGACTCTACCATCAAATATGAGTGACTATCGACATTTTTATGAAGAATAAATTAAATTTTCAAAATAAAATATAGCCTATGTTACTCATTGATAATGTAGCTTTATATTAGTGAAAGAATTTTTTAAATCGGTCCAGTAGTTTTTGAGTTTATCCATTACAAACAAAAAATCAAATCTTTCCTCTTTATAATATTAGTGTAGATAATTGAGGTAAGTAGGTATCCAACATCTATCTTCCAAGGGGAAAATGAATGTACCAAGATAAGTCAACATCTGTTAAAATGTATTTATTTTTTTAAATGTTAATTTAGGGAGTATTTAAAAAAAACAATCTTTGATTTTATTTTATTTTAAACCATTTTTATATATTGTGACTTTCCAAGTAGACATAATATGCAAATTTTTATTTATGTAACCCAATCATTTATTTTATATTCTTTGATGCTCTAAATTGAGTTATTTCATTTTAAGACTACATGGAGGATGTTTGATGGAAATATTTTATTATTTAAACTGCTATTTCCATCCAATATGTGTTTTTTTAATAATAAAGTGTGTCTTTTTTCTGAATGTGAGCTGCAATAAAATGCTGATAGTTGAACAACTCTAAAAAAAACTACTTTTTGATATCAAATTAAAATGTAGTTGGTAGGCTTAAGTTTTCAATGATTGAGTATTTGTCAAACCACAGGTATATAAATGTGGTGTAAAACTTTTACTTTTATAAGATTTATGACACTACCAAATACTGTGTGTGTTCATTTAGTGTTAAGACGTTTTATTTAGACAAGCGCATGTGAGCTAGTTCACAAGATCTAAAGCTATCCCTGATTTTGATAGGAAGAACAATAGCTTGCAGTTACTAGAGTAAATAAAACAATCTTAATATATTCATACATCAAGTCATGTTTTATGCAGCTGTCACTTTTGATAAATATAATCAATACCAATAAAATATTACAAATTATATATAGTAAATTGTTATCAATTTTGGTCGCCAAGAAATATGTTTCAATTTTCTAAACAGTGCTTTAACCAAAATCAGGGGGGTGTTGGGTCATAAATAGCTCTTCACACGAGCCCTAGTGAGTGAAGTGTTGGTTCTAGTGAACTGGCTGCAGACTCCCATTAGAACCTACTTGTAACTTGTAGAGTATTGGGTTTTATGTAGCGTTTCATGCGCATGACCATTAACTGAAATCCAGTATAGAAATATTATGTGTTTCACTTTGCACCTGATTGAGAAAAAACATCAATCCTCAATTCAGAGCAATTTCTTGAAGAAATTCCACTACGGCCAGCATCGTAGAATACAAGTTATAATGATTATATCAACAAAATAAAGACAAGTGAAGGCTGGTTGGAAATTTTATGCATCTTTTTCATGATAGTGTCTCTTTTCTGCAGCAAATAGGGGAAAATATAATATTATTTAAAAATTAGACATTTTGCCAGAATGTAGGGCATATCTTATTTTATACATCTGACCTGACATGACAAATATTCTATTTGTATTTCACTAAAGTGTAGCTTACTTACTAATTTTAAAAAAAACTCTTAAAGTTTTTGTTTGTATTGTTCTATTTGGGGAGTGATTATAACTATAAATTTTAAAAAAAAACTATAAATAAAAACATTAAATTTGTAATAAATGACTATAGTAATTTTGTTAAAAATTTATTTTTTCTGAGAAAATCTTGTATTAAAACTTATTAATATATTTTTTTAATTTTGGAATTAACTATACATTATATGAAAGAGAAAGTATATTTTACGATTATACTTTAACATTTATTTTCCCCCCATTACATTATTAAAAACGCCAACAACAAAAATAATCACAAAATATAACCAAGTGCAACTTGAAACGTTGTTGTCCTACTCTGCGTGAATTCATCCTGACGTAACAGTGTATATAAATAATGGATTAACATTGTCTGCGTCTCACATAATAATTCATCTACTCTTTGTCTTCAAAAGGCGAATCGTGCGTTAAATGATTTTCTTGTTCGTACAAGGCCGAATCATATTAGGAATATGTCCCACAATACTTAGTCAGTCGATGTGTTTCATAATTAATACAAATTTCATTCTAGTACAGTTTGTTCAGCAAGAAAAGTCACTAAATTTGCTCTCACCTATTCATTCGTACGTCAGGTCATGTGATCTGCAGCTGTAGCTTTTGATTTGTTATTAATACAGTAACTAAAAAATAACACAAATGATATAACAAATTGCTATCGTTTTTTTTAACATCGTGCCTTACTACCTGTTCAGGTTATGAGGAAGAAAGCATTTTAGAGGTAGTTTACCTGCATTATCGTGGAAGGAGAGTTGTAAATCATTTAGGAGAAAAGAACCTCAGTAGACCCGACCGAAATTCGAACCCTTATATACCCGTCTTCAGCAGGCTACTATAACACGAGAGTGACGCATTAGACCATTTGACCACGGAAGCGGGTTGGCCAGGTGCACTGAGGTTAATTTTACCTAAACTTGTTCCTCCGTGACAAGAAGAGTACATTTCCTATAAATTCTACCTACCCTGCTTATATGATAAAATGTGATGAGCCTGGACGGGTGGTAAGATTCAGCTATTTTTCTAAACTAGGATGTGAACGCTTGAAAGCTATCAAGGGGTCACGATGGTCTTGGAAAGAAATATTGGAGTCAAACCCTGCAAAAGGTTGGAAACCGCTGGTTTAAATAAACTGCTTATCTTAGCAACATACAACGCCAATTGGCAATTGCTATGCAGCACACATACCCCGAGCTTTGTGTGATGACAAAAGTCACTTGTCTGACCTTGGCGTATGAGCTCATAACTTTAACAAAGTGTTATTATTATTATTTTTATTATTATTATTATTAGCACCGCGTCTTACTACCCGTTCGGGTTATACGCACTTACGCTAATGTGTTATGGTAGGGTGATTGTGAGATGAAATGGAGGACCTACAGTTTAACGTGGAATCCGAACCACGGTGGAGGCCTGGCATACCCTACATTCACAAGATGTCTTGTCAGAGGTGAATGAAGGGTTTGGTAATCAGATAAATCTATGCCGGGACCGAGGATTGAACCCCGGCCGCCAGCACATAAGTCTGACACCTTACCCCTAGACCGCCAGGTCACCACCAAAGTGTTAAATCTCTCATTGCTATACAAGTAATATTTAAAACAATGTATGTGTGTAGTTGAGAGAGTAACAAAATCACAAAAAAAATGTATCAAAATATTTAATTTACTAAAAATGTGTCCTCTTTTATGCTTATGACTTAATAGACACGGTAAATATAATTCAGTTTTAAATATTTCACTCTAAATAAAATCGTAAATTTTTTAAGTTTCTAGAATTCAAATTTGTATTCAAGATTCCTAAGAAAACTTTAAATTTCTGTTTTGAGAAATATAGGATTTGACCCATCTTTAGATTATTGTTTTTTTTCCGGTAAAGGGGTATAAGTACTCAATATGAGTAAAAGTATCGAAACATTAATATGAAGTACAAAGTAATTGTTATCGAAAGTAAAATATAGATATTAGTAAAGTTCTGATACTTTTTTAAAATATTTACTTATTCCAACCGAGTTGGTTGGAGTTCAAATCCTCGCTGGATGTTTTTTCAAATTATTATTTTCATTATGGTATAGTTTTCTAATTTTCTAGTTCAGCTAATTCAGTTGCATTTACCACTTTCAATACTACCATTTGTTAAATTCATTAATATACTTTGTGTCAAACAAATTACTAAAATAAATGGTACGACAAAATCTATCAAACTTTTTCAAACATAAAATACATATTTTCAAAATCAATAATTATTAAACTTGCTTCGAATGAATTTTTCTTTGAAAAACAAATATAACATGGTGTTTATAATGTAACCACCCCCATCCTGCACTCTAACCCTCTATTTACCATATATTACATATTTAGAACAAAATCGTGAAGGCAATTTTGTAAAATTATCAAATGTTCAAAAAATAATCATCAGTAAGCCACCCTTATATTAATTATTTAAAAAACATACATCTTTATTTATTATAAAACTCCAATTTACCCAGATGTCAATTTCGAATAAAATTGTTTGAGTCATTTATGAATAATTTAAAACTCACCAAAATCAGTAAACTACCCCTAAATTAATTGCAATCCAAAAATCAAGTATGAAATAGTGTTTATTATGTAAATCACACTCTAGATATAAAATTTAAACCAAACCACTACAATTCTTTCTGAAAAAATTATATTGTTCAAGAATAATTTGCCAATAAACTACCCTTAATTCTAGAGCTAGAATCGTCACGGTTTTGCCTTGAATCGTGTCAATATGACATCTAACTATCTAGTTTGAACGGAATCCAGCCATCAAACCGTTTTGGTTGCAGCCATAGGTACAGGCTGACAGAATTGTGAAACCGACAAAATCTATGTCCCTTTCACTCTCGCTCATAGAAATTCTCGTGTGCTGATATAATCAATCTGTTCAGAAAGTGCACGTTAAATACCTCAAATAAATAAAATAAAAGTACTTTTTTGAGTTTGTGGGTACATCAAATGTCAAGCCTCATAATTATTATCTCTAGATCAAAAATGATCATGATTACAATACTTTCTCTAAATGATAAAGTAAAATGGCATGGAGCAGTATTTTACCAAACCAGTGTTTTACAAGGAACACCTATTTCTCTTTTGAGCAAGCACTTAGCAGTATTTTTAACCACCCTTTACATGTTGAATCTACACACTCAACAAAACACACATCACACGTATGGGAACTAAGTGTATTGACAGAACTTATTATTGAGTTAAGTTTCATCAGACAGGTATAAAAAGATAAACATTCAGTAGATACCGACTAAGTATCTAACTTCAATATCTGTCCCCATGGATAAGTGGTTGAAAACGAGGCTAGAGGATCCAATTATCCATGCTGTGTTGGCCAAGATTAATAACTATTTGTGTATTGGTCCATCCTTCTGGGTGACCTGGTGGTCTAGGGGTAAGGTGTCAGACTTCTGTGCTGGCGGCCGGGGTTCAATCCTCGGTCCCGGCACAGATTTATCTGATTACTAAACCCTTCCTTCACCTTTGACAAGGCATCTTGTGAATGTGGGGAAAGCCAGGCCTCCAACGTGGTTCGGATTCCACGTTAAACTGTAGGTCCTTCATTTCATCTCACAATCACTTTACCATTACACATTAGCGTAAGTGCGTATAACCCGAACGGGTAGTAAGACGCGGTGCTAATAATAATAATAATAATAATAATAATAATAATAATAATAATCCACCCTGCTATTTATAATGTCTATGTGTCATAGTCGGATCTATATCTAATAAGTGACCGGTCCTTAGTTTGTAAATTGTGTGCCAATATAATCACACACATCTATTACGGTTTCCAGCTTGTGGCCTGTGGTCAGTTTTTTATTCAAGACATATATTTTCCAATAACGGGGAGCTAAACCTGTCGTAGCTTCATATGCCTTAAAATCTAACTTAAGACCAAGTTAGGCACAACATCCAGTCCCCGGCCGATAATTCATCACTGTGAAAGGGTTAACCCCCACATTTCACCAGTGATAAATTTTCGGCCATGCCGGAAATCAAACACGGGACCCTTAGCTCAGTAAACAGATAAGCTACCGATTTATCTAAGGTGTCGGATTGTCCATATAATATGTATATTTAAAAATAACTTGTTGAAAACCCATATAAAAAAAATCTTAAAATATATTTACATAGTTATGTATCTTAAAATTATTTTACATCATTTTCGTAATTTGTCATAATTTTACCCACCGCATCTCACTACCCGTCCAGGCCACACACATTTAATTACGATATAAGGGTAAGGATGAAGGGAGGTGAAAATATATTTTAGATAAACCGTACTGCATATGCGTGAAGGGAGAGCTACTTTTAATAGGTCTGGCCGTGATTTGAGCCCCAACCACGCCATAATACAAAGACCAGACTATATGAGCCTGTCATTTTGTCTGCATACCCAAATATACGGGGCACTTTGGTATTATTTTGTCACAATTTTCCTTGATATAAATCTATTGAGTGTATTAACACTTATATCTTGAAACACTGGTCTTGATGCTTGAATAAAACAAATTTTTAATATTGGAGATATGATTTTCCTTTATAGGCCACTTAAAAGCTGATAAGACAGAGATTGGCTTAGAAAATATTTGTTGGGTATCCCCCATAGCTTTCACAATACGATTAGTTAAGAGAAAGATTTATTTTGTCATAAAGTAACTCGGGTAAATGTGCAGATATTTTTTATTAAAAGAAACTTCAATAAAAAGTCGTTGGAGGAATATAAGTGTAGACCCGCATTGGTGTACACGTGAACTAAATATCAGGCTAATTTAGTCTAGTTTGTCTGTGACAGGGGGAAAGCAGATTTTCACCCTAAAGTAAACTAATCTTGATTTTAGGGTTTAATACAGTAGCCCCATGGCTTCTTTGGTGCTGACTGACAGCTCACAGCTGAAAGCTGACGGCTTTGAAAAGCTACCAGACCAAATTATGTATCCCTACGCCGAACCATATAATCTGCAAAAACATATGTTTAGCAGCGGTCACTTCTGACAGTCAAAATTTAGGTATATATCTAAATGTTGACTGTCAGAAGTCAGCTTTGGGCTGTCAGTCAGCACCAAAGAAGCCATGGGGCTACTGTAGCTAAATCCAAATATCCCTCAGGGGAACCTTATGAAAACTTCAGATACCAAGTCCCAATAACAGAAAGGCAGACTAAATTCGCGTTAAGAAAATTACATCCATCAAAATCTCAAATTTGATTTTTTTACGATCACAACATTTTCTTTATCCGCAGGGTTGCGAGAAAGTAAAAAAAAAAAAATTGAAAAAAATTATGTTTCTTCAATAACAAATGACGCTCGATATAAATAGCAATTGTTTCACATATACAGTATAATAGTGTGATTATTATTTGCACTACTATCACGAGATAGAAAGTAGTGTGGCATTAACTAATAAAATATATATGAGCTGTACGATATTTTTCCACACATTGTTTAACTACGGGGTTATGATAGAAAACACTGTTTTGTTCAACTTTAAGTAAAATATTGATTCATTTATGTTGGATTTTTTGGGGTGCTTTGGCAATAATAATTACTGGGAGAGAAAATAACCTTTTTAATATATTATATTCAACTTCTAGGAAATATAACAGGAAATTAAACTTTTCTACATAAAAGGAATGTTACTTTTTATAGTGTATCAAAAATTCTTTCAAGTCGTGTATTATTTATTTTCTTCACTATTGTGCAAAAACTATCCAAGCAACATTTTAAATCAAAACAATATAAAAGCTCACAATATAGTGACAGCTCTAGAACTAAGACTACATACTACTTTATTAAATAGGTAGTGACCTGGCGGTCTAGGGGTAAGGTGTCAGACTTCTGTGCTGGCGGCTGGGGTTCGATCCCCGGTCCCGGCACAGATTTATCTGATTAACAAACCCTTCCTTCACCTCTGACAAGACATCTTGTGAATGTGAGGAATGCCAGGCCTCCACCGTGGTTCGGATTCCACGTTAAACTGTAGGTCCTTCATTTAATCTCACAATCACCCTACCATTACACATTAGCGTAAGTGCGTATAACCCGAACGGATAGTAAGACGCGGTGCTAATAATAATAATAATAATATTAAATAGGTTGTAGACTCAAATTAGTAAGTAAGAAGACTCTCGTTCACTAGTTTGCGAGTGTGTGACATATATTCACTGTTGAGATAAATGTGCAGAAAATTAAACTAAACTTATCTACTGAAGAAATATTTTATTTATTTTGTCCAAAATATTGTTCACATAAAAACTTCCAACCATTGGGCTTAACCCGCTTTCCTTTCCTTACCACTTTAAAGTACCACCTTAAGAGTATATTTATAGTAGAAAATAATATAAATCCAAATACGAATGCAATCAACAAAATACCTGAATTGGTAGCAACGTGAATTAAATGTTTGTCCCATCCAGTCTGGATTGCTGGTGGTAGAAAGATCAGGGTTCGAATTCCGTCTGATTGTATTGAGGGTAGTTTTTCCTGAAACGTTTTCCTCTATCCCTCCAAGCAATTTTGGCTATATTTCCTCAAAATACTTCCTTCGTCATCTCTACAACCTTCGTGTAGTTAAATGAGGATACGATCGGTCTAAGGCGTCCCTCTCGCAATAGAATGGATTGCCGATTACAGGAGAGGTCGGGGTTTGAAATTTGGTCGGATATAATGAGGGTGTTTTTACCTAAAATATTTTTCCACTTCTATTCCACGCAAACAGGGGCACACCCAGGGTTTTGAGCTGGAGGGGGGGGAGGGTCCTTTTACATAATAATTTTCATAACTGAACCTTTATATATATTTCAATTACTGTAATATTCGGACATTTGATTCGAAGTAAGAGGGATAAGAAAGATAAAGAATCAGCGATGCCACCTAAAAGGTGGGGCCCGGGGGTTTCTCTCCCGGGAAATTTTTGTATTTCAAAGAATGCAAATGGTAATATTTAAACTAATTTGTACTAAAATCGGATCCTTGGCCTACCCTATCACTGTGTACGCCACTGGTTAACAGGTCCGTGTTTACACATTCTTCTCCACACCCGAGATTTGCATTTGGGGGTGGGGGCATATGATAATATCAACTGCCCCTTCCTCTCTTCCTGATACAATAGTATTTATATAATTACTCTAAAATAATAATTCCAATGACTGTACTCACTTCAAAACTTTATGTACAAAGAGTAAATTCTTTAACCATTTCTATAAAATGTTACGGTATCACAGGTCCAGTTTTCATTTAAGTGCAAATTTACAGTAGGATTAAAAATTAACAAAAAAGTATTCCTTTGAAAATCCCTAATTAATGCACACGCTTATTTGTTTTATATAAAATATAATTATACAAAATATAATTGATTGACAGAACAGTGCTAATCATATTTTTGTAATATTTTTAATTTTCTGGGTGGGAGCATTTAGCTGGGGCTCTGTTGGATAGGGAGACATAATGGGCAAAAAATTCGGACAGCTTGTATGGGTAGTAAGACGTATGGCACTAAGAAAAGATAAAATAACTAAACAGAAATTTGATTCAAATCATTAGAGTTTTATTTTTTAAATATTATACGTTTTGATTTGATATTAAGTATGTTTGATGGAAGTTGTAGCTTGAAATCCTATAAAGTTATCAAACTAAAAGGTAGTTGGCCTGATTTTGTGCACCGCGTCTTACTACCCGTTCAGGCTTTCCTCCAATTTCATTGCTATTCTAGACGTGATGTGACATTAGCTTTGGAGGCAGTGACGATGCACAGTTACGTCATCAATGGGAGTTGTAAATATTACCAGACGGCGGGCAATGCCATCCGTGGTTTTTATCTGAGCAAAATGTTCTTGAACATGAAATTGGGAAGAGGATGTGATTACGTCATGATGGATTACCTTGAGGACTTTCTCTCGATAAATATCCCATTCTCGGCATCATTCCAACAGGTTGAAAACTTGTCATGTATTATTATTATTATTATTATTATTAGCACCGCGTCTTACTACCCGTTCGGGTTATACGCACTTACGCTAATGTGTAATGGTAGGGTGATTGTGAGATGAAATGAAGGACCTACAGTTTAACGTGGAATCCGAACCACGGTGGAGGCCTGGCATTCCCCACATTAACAAGAACTTGTCATGTAGGTATAATACTGGATGATTTTTTGATTGGTAGGGAAATAAACCGTCGGTGTAAGGTTTGGGTAATTTTTTTTAATCGTGAGATTTAACGTTATTTAAGGGTATGAGTAAGGTAGTTTAGAGGAACTTCACCCGCATTTGCTTGGGGAGAGGATGGGATAATCAAGAGGGAAAAAAACATCCATTCTGTATGAAAAAGCGTTGGTAAGTTTGGTCACAATATTTTAACTTGCATTTTATTTCGAGAGTCTTATAACATATTTTCTATCTATATATACATATATAGTGTTATAAGTTAAGGGATCCATCTACCAAAGCACTAGAAATCATCGCAGACTCCAAGAAACCCCACATTTAAAAAAACAGGTTATTTCAAAATATGATTCATGCCAACATAGTGAAGAAAGGTAGCCCCATAGTCCTACGTGAATAAAAACATTAAGTTTAAAAAAAATAAGTTTAGAACATTCAGTAAAATGTGAAATTTGCTCGCTTTTAATAACTTTTCACGTGAAATGTCACATTATTGACATCAAAGTAAATGGTTAGAAACATAGACATAGCTATCCTCAAACAAATGAAGTCAACTTTTAATAGGGTCACAAGAGAACATTTTAAGATGATTGGGGATGATTTTAGTTATTTTGAACCTCAAAGATGTTGTTCCTATGAGAACTGCTATGTGAAGATATTTATCTTTATACAGATGGTATCCTTAATATTATTGTGTGATAAGTTTCTGTACAAGCTGTGATAGTTATATATCATGAATAATGATCAATTATATATGATTTAATTACAATCAATGTATATTAGAAAATCAGATACTTCTATATTTCCCTGAATATGCATAATTTAAAAAAATCGGACTATTAAAATTTGTTTATATTCAGGTTAATATCAATTTTTTTAGATTAATTAAATTTTCGTTCAAGAAGTTATTCATTACAAATATTTGTTAATTATTAATCATTTTGGGATCTAGTTAAGTGTTATACAAGATATTACACCTTAAATTCACTAGAATAAATACATTTAACTAAATAAAATAAATATATTTTTCTCCCCATCCCTGTGGATTTATAGCTATACTGACTAGATAATAATGGTTTATTGACTTTTTTTTTTTTGCATTTCCCTATTTACTATTTGTCCAAGCTATCCATTTACACTAAAAGTGTTAGAGATGAGAAAGGTAGAATTTTAAAGGGTATGCACCAGAATTTTTGTAGTGAGAAGATGCCATTTAGAAAAGAAAAAAAAAAACTTTAGTGAAACCGTGCGGGACTCGAACCTGACCTCTCCGTCACTGGCTAATCTTATAAGAAGAGACTGACGCCTCTATTTGCGTGTCCACGTTAGTTGGAAATCTTAACTTGCTAAAAAATTATATTTAAAATTCAATTCGAGTACCGGTAGCTTGCTCTCAAAACACACGATTAAAACGAGTATTTAAATTCAATATAAGAACACTCCACTAGGAAAAAAAAAGTGACTTGCATCAGACCGCTTTCCGACAGGTGAACCTCATAGAGCTGACTGACCAGTGCACCTTTAAGGCCCCTATCATAAAAAATATAGGGTGAGACTGAAACAATTAGTAGCTTGAAAATTAACACTTTAATCGAAAATTAAATATTTACTAGTTAAATAAAAGCAAACTACATACAACACTTTTTCACTTTTTGAAGATAATGTCACCGGACGTCAGGCAAACCTCAACACGTTGTCCATCACTTTCCTCAGCATGGATCGTCCAGTTGCTTCCACCACACCCTGTATAAAAAATCCGTCACTTGAGGTGGAATAGAAGGGAAAACGAGTTAAGGTCCTTAAATTGGACGTAGGAAGTTTGTCCCATTCCCCACGAAAGCAAAGCGTTTGGACCAATCTAGGACGTTTGGCGCAGTATTAGTAAGTGAATGGAGGTAATTTGAACCAACCGAAATAGGATAGAATTCTTACTTTAATTTTCGCAGATCTAACATAACCTAACCTAACCATCAGGTGATCACGCTCAGTTTCACAAACATGATTTAACCTACTAACCTAACTTAACTATCAGGTAATTGAACAGACACCGGCAATATAAACGCGAGTCGGAAATAAACAAACACACAATATAACAGGTGTTTTCACGACTCCGCCGCCAAAAGGCCTTTGACCGACCTTGTTTATTTCAGCTAGGATAGTCCAGTATTGCACCTAACGTCCTACGCGCCTTATTTTTTTACAGTTTTTATACAACAAAACATTATTTCGGCCAAAATAAATCAAATGTTGCCTCAGTGGATACGTTTGGATGGATTTTTTTGCACATAGTAATCTCAACAGTTGTTGATGATGGACGTAATATAATTTGACCAGGAATTTTTATCTGCGTTTAAAAATAAGTTTCTGTTCAAATTACACTGGGCCTATGACAAATTTCAAGAACTTTCGAGATTAATCCATGTATAAAATAAAACTAAACTTATCGAATGAAGCAATATTTTATTTAGCTAATAAAAGTGTTTATATAAAAAATCCTGCTTACTTCAATGCGGGATGGAAGGGGACGCGAGAAAAGGCCAGTGTTTTTGCAGATTCTATAGCAAAACTTTTTTTTTGCCAAAATAAATAAAATATTTCTCCAGTACAAACATTAAGTTTAATTTTTTTCACATGTTGATATCAGTAGTTATGTCATTAGCATGGCGGAACTCTGCAATATCTAACAAACTTTTAAAATGAAGAGAAAATTGGTCAGTTGTTGTTAAATTACAGGACACCTTGATAGATATTCAAGAAATGTTGAGGTCAACATTTGAAGAAAACGTAACTTTATATTTGTACTGGAGCAATTTTTATTTATTTTGGCAAAAAAAAAAATGCTGAATTTTTCTCGCGTCCCCTTCCATACCACCTTAAATCACGTTTATTTCCAGTCCAAACAATAGCGTCTCTCTCTACTGAGATAAATGTCCCTGGTTCGATTTGGCCGAAGAACTTATCAAAGGTGAAATTGAAAATTCCTTCCTTGTTTCTTGGTGATGAATTAGCATCCGAAGCTCTGAGTGTTACCCGCATTGGTTAGCGGGCGGGCCAAGATTTCAACCTCATTTGGCTTGGTTTGCTGGTGGCGTGGAGCTCCGGGCTCGAATCCCGGATGGGTGGATTTAAAGCATTTTTCTCTATAAGGTTATCCTTTTTGTCTCAACGAATATAATGGTATATTTCTTTTAAATTATTCCTTCGTCTTCTCTGCCCCGTAGGAGTTTATATATATCTTTAATCATGTGTCTTATTACCTATTTGGTTTATTCACATATGTTCTAATCGTGTTGATGTTCTATGAATTAGTAAGTCTGAAAATAGTAAGTGTACACGCATTTGTGTAGACATATAGTGGAAAAGTATTTAAGGAAAACCACCCTCAAAACACTCGACCCCGAGATTCGAGCTCCGTCTTCATTATCATCGATAGTCCGGTCTATTCTGAGCGTGACGATTTAGACCACGCGTCCAGCGAAGCGTGTTGTAAAGTCAGATTGAATATAAAAAATACTATCTTTGACGAAAGATATGGAGAAAAAAAAACTTTGCTTGTATGTTGGATATTTTTTTAAGGTGTGGGTTAAAAAATGTCTTGCAGAATAGATACAAGATAAAATATAATGAGGAGAAAGAGGGGGAAGTAGAAGCCTATGCGCATGTGCAATGTAAATCCAGTCTTGCTCACGTTGTTTTATTTCACTAAAGGGAGACGAACAAGTCACGCGATGAAGATCACAGCGAAGAATGTTCCACAAACACGTCATCAGAGTCATCTCCGAGGAATTACTGGACCATTTAGGATGCTGAGTAGCACCCTGCTAAAGCTATAAAGAGTCAAACGTCTCTATCTACTTACGAAACTTATCGATCATCCATCTAGTGAGACTTATGACCCAAACACTCGCCCTATGTTTTCGTTATTAATTTAGTAGCTAGACTTGTGCTAAAACAATAATGACAACTATCACGATATAATCATATAGGTACCGGTAACTAATACAAAAAATACAACATGAATTCACGCGGTTATTATTTCCATAATGGTTTTGGGAATAGTTATCACCATATATTACTACCTGTACAGGCTATAATACCCATTTATGATAACTAATCTAATGGAGTAGAGGTGAGGAAGGAAGACTTTTATAGGTAATCTACCAGGATTTGCGTAGAAGGAGAGTGGGAAACCATTTATGAAAAACCACCCTCAATAGAACCGACATAGATTCGAAACCCCAATCTCTTCGTTGTTAGCAGGTCAATCTATCATTAGAGTGACACCTTAGACAATTAGGCCATTGAAACGGGTCAAAATCACACTGATTAGTAATTTTGGAGCGTCGGAAACTGAAAATTGCTCTTATCAAACTAGGCACAATATTTCACGATTCGATATTTAGTCTTTTAAAGGATTTTGATGGTTATTTTTAATATATTTGATATTGTTATATTGTGGACTTTGATTATTTAATTATTTTAATTTTAACTCCAAAGTAATCCACACACACAGATATATGTGATTCACATATATATATATATATGTGATTCACACATATATATATATATGTGTGTGTGTGTATATATATATATTTATTTGTGGATCACGTTGAAATTAAAATTGATTATTATGCTCTTTGGTGGAAAAGATATTCCTCTTTTCTCAAAGTTTTTTTTAACAGTGTATATAATTTCATTTATTCTCTTGATAGAGTTTTTCTGTTAACAATGCATATTATTTCTTTTCACAAATATTAAGAGTTCTTAGTGAATATCCGACCCTGTGGCATAGTTAGCTAACGCGCTAGTTTCGTGTTGAACTAGACTGCCGAGGGCGGGGAGATCAAGGCTAGACTCTCGCTCGAGTAAACTGGGGGTGGTTTTCCTAAATAGTTTTCTACTCTCCCTCCACGCAAATGTGGGTTCACTTCCTATATATTCGACCTTCCCACTTCCTAAACAGAGTAATTAGTACTTAAGCGTGTAACCCAAACGGGTAGTAACACGCGGTCTTAATTTTAAGGTAAATGAGAGAGGAAGTCTATGCGATGCACCGTATAATTCTTTTATTAGCATTATTTTTACTATTAATTGTTTTACAATTGTGTAAGTCTTGCACTGGGGCAGCGAATTATACATAACTCATTTGTTAAATATTTAAATCTTTGGTTAATTTTATGGTAAGATAAAAAAAATTAAGCGACTCGTGAAGTTCAGGCTGGGTGAGCTCCTATGAATGACGTCATACTTTAACCTCTTGGTAACCTTTTATTATCTCCACAATAATAAAAACTATAACTTGAAAATAAATAAATCGTGTTTTATAATCATTTGTGTCCGTAGTATTCGTAGTATAATAATTCATCAGTTAAATTATTATTTTGAATTATTACAATAATTACCTACCTCGGTGGCGTAGTTGGCTAACGCGCTAGTCGTGTTAAGCTCGACTGCTGAGGACGGGGAGATCGAGGTTCGTATCTCGGTCGGGTGAACTGGGGGTGTTTTTTCCTAAATGGTTTTCCTCTCTCTCTCTCTCTCTCTCTCTCCACGCAATTGCGGGTTCACTTCCTCTAATTCAACCTTACCATTTTCCTAATCCATTAGCGTAGTTAGTACTTAAAGCGTATAACCCTAACGGGTAGTAAGACGTGGTGCTAAATATTAATTAATTATTACAATATAGAGTTACAATTATATTTAATACCAAGACGATTAATTACTTTTTTCTAAAAGCGAGAAATTGGGAGGGTCAATTAGGATAAATGCACCCACTATAAATTGAGAGGAATAGTCTTCACATGTTTTTTAAAATAATTACAATATTATCAGATAATAGACAAGACAAGTATACTACTAATATTTTACTTTATTTGAGATATATCTTTCTCTAGGACTACACTCGAAACCGTTTGATGGAGGTTATTCAAACTTGATACTTAGATCTTATACGATATTTTATTTTGGATACAAAGCGTGAAAAATGACGAATTCTTAAGAAGAGAGGGTGAGAAAAGATCAATTTTGGATTAGATTCTTCAGGCGCAAAGCAAAATGAATCGGACACATCCTTAGGAGGAACTGTCTTCTGGACGACGTCATAGAAGAGAAAGGTTGAGGGAAATAGGAGCTCAAGAAGAAGGAGGATTCAAATACCAGATGACTTGAAGGAAGGGAAAAAAAATTCTGGGAACTCAAGTAGGAGGCAGAGGACAGGGCGCATTGACGGTCTAAGTTGATAATAATAATAATAATAATAATATCTAGCACCGCGTCTTACTACCCGTTCGGTTTATACGCTTTAAGTACTAATTACGCTAATGGATTAGGAATTAGTAAGGGTGAATTAGAGGAAGTGAACCCGTATTTACGTGGAGGGAGAGTGGAAAACCATTTAGGAAAAACCACCCCCAGTTCACCCGACCGACGGTCTAAGTTCACTGACGAAAGGAACATACCTGTCATAATACAGAACATATAATAGTAATAATTTTATTTTACCGTTGATTATAGCTCTCAAATTAAGGTTAGTTTACTTATTACTGATTTTTGACATCTATGTCACAAACTTAATATACTTTATGACAAATTACGTAAGATTTGTCTTATCGTTTATTTTAATTGTTTTGCCATGTAGCCACGGATTGTTTATGGAAAAGGACGTACACAGGGCGTAGCCCCACCTTGAACTATATTTAATTGTATTTAAATGTATTTGATTTTTTATAGATCAAACTTTATAATCTCCGTTATTATATTAGAATGCTAATTCCCATAAAAAAAATGTATTAAAGTTAAATACAATTGCTTGAAATACATTAAAATTTTACTGAAAAAATTACCTTTTTGCCTTTGTAGCTTTATTCCTTCTTCCCTATTTTTCCTTATTATTAGGATCTTTTTAAGCCACACAACTATTAAATTGGTTCCCAGCCTCGGTAAAAATAACAAGGGACACAATTGTAGGACATGGGACATACAGTTCAATTTTAATAGGAAGATCCTCTAAGAAATATAAATATATCTGTCTGTGTCCAACATTAAGGTGGGGATATATGAAATGCAAGAAAAGTTTAATGTTTTTGAAGTATTTATAGCAAAACCTTTTTGGACTAAATAGATTATATATTCCTCCCGTAGAATCATTGAGTTTAATTTTCTTCACATGGTGACCTCAGTAGTCCTTAACTATTATTGTTAAATGTGTCCTGGAATTTAATGACAAATCTTCCTTTTCGCATAAAAGTTTTTTCATTTAATACCCCTTCGCTCATGACAGTTATTTAAGAAATGTTAATATCCGCACGAGAAGAATGTTAAGCTCTATGTTTCTACCGGGGAAATATTTTATTTATTTTGACCAAAAAAACTTTTACTATAAAAATACTTACTTTTTTTTTTCGCGTCCCCCACAATCCAACCTTAATATTTTATTTATTTGAGGTATTGAACGTTTATTTTCTGACCAACTGATTATATCATCACATGATGATTTCTATGAGCGAGAGTGAAAAGGCCTACCAATTTGGCCTTGAAAGGTATACCTTCCAGGGTATTTTAACACCCCACAATCGACATGAGACCGACGGTTTTACTTCCCTTCTGAGGGTAATTGTGCCACGGATGTTTATAGCACAAGAGAAATTCGTTAACCTCGGCTGGATTTGAATCCATCAACATCGGATCCTGAGGCGAGCACTTCACCCTAAAACCATCTAGTTCGATGCTACCTTATTAAAATTTTACTGTTATTATTATTATTATTAGCACCGAGTCTTACTACCCGTATGGGTTGTACGCACTTACGCTAATGTGAAATGGTAGAGTGATTGTGAGATGAAATGGAGGACCTACAGTTTAACGTGGAATCCGAACCACGGTGGAGGCCTGGCATTCCCCACATTCACAAGATGTCTTGTCAGAGGTGAAGGAAGGGTTTGGTAATCAGATAAATCTGTGCCGGGACCGAGGATTGAACCTCGGCCACCAGCATAGAAGTCTGACACCTTACCGCTAGACTGCCAGGTCACCCTAAAATTTTACTGTTATTAGTAATGTTATTTTATAGGTATTAATAATATCTATCAAAAGTTACCGCTGCAGATCACATCTCTTGATGTGACAGTGGACCTAGTATATTCTCTAGCTGTCAGATAGAGCCCTTCCTGTGAAAATTGAACTGTACAGTTGTTTCTTCATGTAAGGTTATCGTGTACACAGCACACCATTAGTCGCATTGAGTGACGGATGATGGGGCCAAATTGTCCCCTCTCAAAGAGGAAGTGGTTGTGTTCCAAGGACGGAGAGAACACGGTGAGCACACAAACATACAATGTACTCGTACATTATTAAAAGCGTGGAATTGCCCTCAAAGTGGAACAGCTACCCCCCACCCCCCTTCCCCCTTCACCGTCTGTTTCCCTTGTGCAGCGGAGAACAAAGACGAAATTACTGTGGTTCTATCAATTCAGTATAAATTATTTAAGTTTTGTTGATAGACCTTAAAAAAGTGTTTGCTCTTCCTAGAATAATTTTGACCTGTCCTTGTATCTTTGTAAAACGAGTGAATATTGACTCAATACTAAGTATACTTTGGTTCGAGCCCAGGTGAAGGACGATAAATTAATTAACTATTTCGGTGACCTGGCGGTCTAGGGGTAAGGTGTCGGACTTCTGTGCTGGGGGTCCGGGGTTATATCCTCGGCCCTGGCACAGATTTATCTGATTACCAAACCCTTCCTTCACCTCTGACAAGACATCTTGTGAATGTGGGGAATGCCAGGCCTCCACCGTGGTTCGGATCCCACGTTAAACTGTAGGTCCTCCATTTCATCTCACAATCACCCTACCATTACACATTAGCGTAAGTGCGTATAACCCGAACGGGTAGTAAGACGCGGTGCTAATAATAATAATAATAATAATAATAATAATAATAATAATAATAATAATG
>CABEEJ010001438.1:113437-137901 GCA_901482245.1 Timema douglasi
GAATCTCGGTCGGGTGAACTGAGGGTGGTTTTTCCTAAATGGTTTTCCACTCTCCCTCCACGCAAATGCGGGTTCACTTTCTCTAATTCAACCTTCCCAATTCCTAATCCATTAGAGTAATTAGTACTTAAAGCGTATAACCCGAACGGGTAATAAGACGCGGTGCTAAATATTAGTTATTAATTAGATATGAGAACACATACTGTGCATGGACTCTATTAACACCCGCACCTGTGGCCGAATTGGACTGGCTGGTCAATTTTAGGATATAATTTTAAATTAACTTTTATTTGTCATTTATTATTTTCTCTTGCATGATGTAGCAAAATGCTGTACCTTAATTTTATGGGAGTAATTTAATCAAAACACTTTAATAAGTGTTTTTAATTAAATTAAGGTGGCTGCGTTATTTGATAGATCGTGATCTTAATTTTAAAAAATCACACATTTGTAGCCGACGATTTCCACACGTACATCATAGACTATGCCTTAAAATATGAGTGAAGAAAGACCCTGTACACGGGAAAATTCCTGAATTGCTCAGTGGTTAGAGCATTGGCTTACTAAACCCCCGGGTTCGATTCGCGTGTCCAGGTGTCATTTTTCAATTTTCAGAATACGATATCTAGATTGAGAAATCCTCACTAAAAAGCATAAATAATAGCTTTGGTTATTTGATTCTCTAAAGTAACTATTCTAGTAGATTGTAGCGAGAAAACATCGTTTTCATTATTTAGCCCCTATTGCACACATTTTAGAGGCGTTGTGATTAGAGCCAATGTTAATCTTAAGTAGGCCTATCAATCTCCCTGCCACTGTGAATCTAATCTATTATAAGCCTGAGGCTTTATACCGTGTGACCACCAGTATCAACTACAACGTGAAGGATAAATTCAATATAATTTAGCCACAATTATAATACGAAACACTAATTACTTTTATTTTAATTACTGCTCAAATAAAAGAGAAACTCTTCCTAGTTTAGTTTAACTTCTATTATGAAAGAGCAATTCCTTATAGTTTAGCTACAATTCCAATATCAAAGATTAATTATCTATCTTTTAGATACAATTCCAATATAAAAGATCAAATTTCTTCTAGTGTATTTACAATTTAAATATAAAAGAGCAATTCCTTCTTGCTTAGTTGCAACTATTCTAAGTTTATTCTTCTATTAAAGCTAAAGTATATTTGCGACAGGAGTAGTGGTGATAACTAGCAAAAAACTACCAGATCTACTCTCATTTATTGATTCCCCAAATTTATTATCTGCAAGACAATTTGTTGAGTTGTTTTCACTTTTAGCAGTAAAAACCTTTACAACAAACAATTTGTTTCTAATTCTTATTGTATCCTTATAACTATTTTTATATTATCGAAATGCGAACTTATGAAAATAACCATTTGTATGTTCCTTTTTTGTGGATGCAGCGTCTGTGGCTCACTAAAAAAATGCATGCTTTACAAACTAAAGCGTATAAAAGGCGGCGTTCTCTCCACAAATTAAGATGGAAAAGAAGATGAAGGAAGCTGTTGGCTACTTCATACAAACGGTTGTTTGGTTGTGTTCATCCGCATCTGTTAATGAAATATTATTATTATTATTATTGTTATTATCATTATTATTATTATTATTATTATTATTATTATTATTATTATTATTATTATTATTATTAGCACCACGTCTTACTAACCGTTCGGGTTAGTAATGGTAGGGTGATTGTGAGATGAAATGGAGGACCTACAGTTTAACGTGGAATCCGAACCACGGCGGAGGCCTGGCATTCCCCCACATTCACAAGTCGTGATTAATACACGTCTTGTCAGAGGTGAAGGAAGGGTTTGTATATCAGATAAATCTGTGCCGGGACCAAGGATTGAACCCCGTACTCCCAGCACAGAAGTCGGACACCTTAACCCTAGACCACCAGGTCACCGTTAATGAAATAAAAAGGTTTTAATTTTGAAACTACTATTTTGTATAAATCTTTCTCTAAATTATAAAAACACATTTATTTATTCTATTATGGTGTCAAGTAAGATAAAAGTGGTGGCCATAAGATAGAGATAAAAGTGTGAATATAAAGTTTTCTTAGTACATTATTTCATGCATTATAAATTTATAATAAATCTTGTTGCCACAACCGTGAAACAAAAAAAAATGTATTAATATATTTTGTTCTTTCAATAATTTAGGTAAAAACCATTTATACAGTAATCTTTAGGGAAGTATATTTAGAAACGTTTATTAACACTTTTGATTGAAAATATAGTATTAGCCTGTTAATGAAATAATAATTATTTCTTCATAGGTTAACATTAGTGACTTTCAATCAATACTTGCGAGAAAAATCTTCTGCTAGTTATCAATTGCTTCCACCCCAGTTGCGAACCGACTTTCACATTCCCAGTATTATTGTCTTCCTTTACATGGATCATCATCATCATCATCAGTTCATCAAAAACAAAAATGTCACATTCATTAAACGGACATGCTTGTTCAAACAAATCATCAATTGATAAAGGGAGAAAAGGATCTGGGAAAATGTACACTCAATCAAAACGACGGGGAAAACCAAGACGAATATTCTTGTTTTCTTGTCGGTTGACCTTGAGGTGCTTCTTCTCTATTATTTATAGCTAACATAACCTTGGATGTTGTAGCAACCAGGGACTAGTTTTTTTATTAGCTAGTTGTGCTAATTATGAAAATGTGTTAGTGGAAAGGAAAGTTGAATTTAGAGAGAAAGTGTACCCGAATTTGTGTAGAGGAAGAGTGGAAAACCATTTTTGAAAAACCACCCTCAGTACATCCGACCGGGATTCCAACCCAGATCTCCGCGTATAGTTATCGGCAGTCTGGTCTATTGCAAGAGTGACGTCTTAGACCATGAGGCCACCGGAGCGGATGTAGAACAATTACTCACAGGTACAGTTTTAACAATCCCTGCTCACCCCGACAACCCTACACACCACGCCACTGAAGAGAAGTCATGTGATATACAGCTGTCTCTTTTGATAGATATTATCTAGACCCATAACATAACATTAAAATTAAAGTAAAATGTTACCAATGTTTGTATTTTTCGAAAGATGCTCCAAACGCCCCCTCATAATAAATAAATCTATGTTATTATTATTATTATTATTATTATTATTATTATTATTAGCACCGCGTCTTACTACCCGTTCGGGTTATACGCACTTACGCTAATGTGTAATGGTAGGGTGATTGTGAGATGAAATGGAGGACCTACAGTTTAACGTGGAATCCGAACCACGGTGGAGGCCTGGCATTCCCCACATTCACAAGATGTCTTGTCAGAGGTGAAGGAAGGGTTTGGTAATCAGATAAATCTTTGCCGGGACCGAGGATTGAACCCCGGCCGCCAGCATTGAAGTCTGACACCTTACCCCTACACCGCCAGGTCACCTATGTTAATATTAATTGTGTTAAAAAAATTTTTTTTTAACTAAAGCATCTCACGTGCGTTCAACTTCTTCCTTCTGGGACGTAAATTAAGGATAATTATCCATTGGCTACAGACATGTATACAACATTGTATAAATACATTATACAATGGTTAAGATATAGCTGAAATGTATGTAGATCCTCGACTAAAGTTCTTACATTTACGTCTCAAGGTGGAAGTACAAGTAACTAGTTTACACTCTCCTTAAAAACAGTTTACACTTTTGAGAAAGAATACCCCAAACTAAACGCGTGTATATACATATACATTTAACGTACACAGTAAACATCCTTCACCCTCCTATACATCGTTGTAAGAATAGAAAGGAATTAGGACTCCTACAAATAATATATTAGCATATAATTTATATTACCTAAGGCAGCAATCTAAACTAAACATTTAACCCCAAATACAATCTTTTAATATCTTTTAAACGCTTCCCAAGAAAACACAAAAACTATTATTAGTTCATTCAATTTCAAGATAACGTCAGGTTTTAGCTGTATTGTATATTTAAGTTATGCACTTAGTCCTTAAAATTTTGATAATGTTGTAATGCACCGAAACAAGTCGATTCGATTCATCTTAACCGAATAATCTGCCATTCTAAGGGAAAAAGGAATACATCCATCTTTCAGATGAAAAATGAACCGCATCTTTTAATAATTTAATTTTGCTCAATTTATTAAAATTAAATTTTATATTAATTTCACTTATCTATTTCTAAATTTATAATCTCATACACATCAGTATGATGGTTCAGAAAAAGATTTTTAATTTTACTTATTTCAATGTATTATTATTATTATTATTATTAGCACCGCGTCTTACTACCCGTTCGGGTTATACGCACTTACGCTAATATGTAATGGTAGGGTGATTGTGAGATGAAATGGAGGACCTACAGTTTAACGTGGAATCCGAACCACGGTGGAGGCCTGGCATTCCTCACATTCACAAGTTGTGACTAATACACGTCTTATCAGAGATGAAGGAAGGGTTTGGAAATCAGATAAATCTGTGCCAGGACCGGGGATTGAACCCCGGCCGCCAGCATAGAAGTCTGACACCTTACCCCTAGACCGCCAGGTCACCCTTATTTCAATGTAAAGTTTTAAATTGTTCGTTAACATTTTATCTTCAGTTCATATTGTTCAAAGTTCGTTTTGTTTCTTTGTAAAGACTGCTTGTTAAAATAAAAAATTACATGATTGTATTTAATATAATGTATTGACTTATCATCTTATATTTACTATTTTACTTTGACGGCATGATGTGGCACAAAATATATTGCAATGTAACAAGCTGTATTCATTTCTTGTCAAAATGATTAGAATGTATATGTTAGACTCTCCTTAGCATATCTCTAACACGTTTTCATAAATATAATTATCTTTGTCGATGTTGATTACTGTACATAAATGTTATACATTGTTCTACATTGGTGTTGTACCTACACCTTCTAAAAGGTTTTACATACGTTATTCAGACAATGTTAGAGCTATTTTTCCTATGTACAACACTTTGTTTGCTTGACAGAGCACTTGACCTTGGCATGATTCACAAATCATGTTGATAAGATAAACCGGATTGTGACAACCCATACACTGAGTTGATAGTAAATAACAACTACTTCAAACACATGTTGGCTCAATCTGATGGTTGTTGCCTTTCGAATAGAATAAAACGTTTATCGAACAACATTATCTTAAAACATATTTTTGTGAGGAATTACTGAAACATACAAAGCTGCTTCATAAATATAGATTTTTGACAGCATGATTGTTAATGAGTAATTAATTTATTTTATATTTTATTTAACACTGAGTCTTACTAACCGTTCGGGTTATACGCTTAAGTACTAATTACGCTAATGGATTAGGGATTAGGAAAGTTGAATTTAGAGGAAATGAACCTGCATTTGAATAGAGGGAGAGTGGAAAATAATTTAGGAAAAATCCCCTCCAGTTCATGCAACCTAGATTCGAACCTCGATCTCCCAGATCTCGATATACTTGCTGAACACGACTAGCGCGTTAGCCAACTATGCTACCGAGTCGGGGAAGTAATTAATTAATGTATATCACAAACTGATAAGTAATGGTTATCCCAACAACTAGTGAAAAATAGGCCGTTATACGAGACCAAACAAGATCGTTTAGTGGTAGAGCGTCCCTAAGTCCCAGGTTTGATTCCCATGTCCAGGTTGTCATTTTCCCCTTGATTTAATGTAATAATAATATTTTATGGCGTAGTTGGCTAACGCGCTAGTCGTGTTGAGCTCGACCACCGAGGATGGGGAGATCGAGGTCCGAATCTCGGTCGAATGAACTGGGGGTGGTTTTCCCTAAATGGTTTTCCACTCTCCCTCCACGCAAATGCGGGTTCGCTTCCTGTGATTCAACCTTCCCAATCAATTAGTGTAATTAGTACTTAAAGCGTATAACCCGAACGGGTAGTAAGACGCGGTGCTAAATAATAATAATAATATTTTACTAAATGAAATTAAAAGCTATTAAATTAGTTTGCAGGTAAAATGGGTTAAATTATTAATTTTATTATTGAATTTAACGTTGAAAAATTAATTTAGTAAGACAGGTAAATAATATGATAGGTTGAAATATTTGTTTCTAAAATACTGTTTAAATCACATTAAAACTAAATGATCAAACAAATAGTCAAGTGTCGTTAAATTACAGAAAATAAACATTAATCGTTAACTATTTAGGGAGTTGTTCGTTGAAATACTTGCTAAATCTAGAAGTGTCGAGATTAAACCTCCTTGCTTTGCTAGTTCATTTATTCAAGGTTATTTCGATAAAAATATAAGGAATACTAAATGTCGGTATTGTGATGTTATGAGTTTTTCTTACATTTCAGATTAATGATTATAGTGATATAGTCGAAATAACTCTTCATTCATTAATAAACAATGCATAATCACCGTCATCATCATCATCAACGCCAACTGTTTCCAGCCTGTCGCCGGGTCAGTTTAGTAAAATGCCTCCATCTTCCTCTATATTTCCACCACTTTTCCTCCTTTAATTTCTTCCATTCTTCTCCTCTCACTTGAACACTTTATGTTATCTGCTCCTCCCATTTCTTTCTTAGCCTCCCTTACGGTCTTTTCCATACATATTTAATCTTCATCATTCTCTTTGGTATCCTCTCCTTTTCCATTCTCATTACCTGCCCATACTATCTCAGTCTTGCTTCTTCTACTATCTCATGTAGTCTCTCTACTCCCACTCGTTCCCTGTTAACGTCATTCCTAATCTTGTTTCTCCGTGTGACAGCTTACATGCTCCTCGCAAACTTCATTCATTCATCAATGCAAGGTGTTTCAATTCAGACAAAATTATACAACCATCTAACTTTATACCTGATTTAAATTTCAAATTTCTACATCCGACAAACAACCCCTTTAATTCCGGTCTTTTGTAATTTAACGCCAACTAACCATTAGTTTGATCTTTCGTTTTTAATATGACTGCAACAGTATATTTTTAAAACAATATTTCAACTTATCCATACTTATTGTTTACCTGTTTTACTTACTTCAGTTTCAAGCATAACACTCAGTAATTCAATTAGTAGTTTAACCCGCCCACTACTCACTAACTCGATCACTTATTTCAAAATTGATTTTAATTCTGTTTTATATTACATTATTATATGTTTCAAATCTAAATTTGTGGCTCAGAAAAAAATGATTAGGTTTTATAAAAAAACTTCATAATAATAATTATTATTATTAGCACCGCGTCTTACTACCCGTTCGGGTTATACGCACTTACGCTAATGTGTAATGGTAGGGTGATTGTGAGATGAAATGAAGGACCTACAGTTTAACGTGGAATCCGAACCACGGTGGAGGCCTGGCATCCCCCACATTCACAAGATGTCTTGTCAGAGGTGAAGGAAGGGTTTGGTAATCAGATAAATCTTTGCCGGGGCCGAGGATTGAACCCCGGCCGCCAGCATAGAAGTCTGACATCTTACCCCTGGACCGCCAGGTCACCCAAATTCATAATTAATCACATAAATTGTCAATATAGTTCAGTGGTACGGTTTCCCCCCTCATTTGTATGAAACTATGATTCGATTATTGATGGTTTCAGTAACTTTAAGTATTTTGTGTGTGAACAAGTGTTGACAAATTAATTGTAGATCCATATCACTGGAAGAAATAAACTCTACAGAAACAGCGAGTGGACCCCCCCTCTCCACCGCAAAAAAAATTAGGATAAGTTGAAGAACACAACAATCAGTCACTTTGCTCTCATGTTTATTTCGTATTGAGCCCCTTGAATTTTTTTAGCACCACATCTTACTACCCATTCGGTTTATACACCCATGTACTACTTTGGCTAATGAGTTAGGGATCAGGAAGGTTGAATTTAGAGAAAGTGTACCCCCATTTGTGTGTGGAGAGAGAGAGAGAAAGAGTGGAAAACCATTTAGGATAAACCGCCCTCAGTACACCCAACCGGGATCGAACCACGATCTCCCCGTAATCGGCAGTATAGCTTATTACGAGAGTAGCGCCTTAGACTATGCGGTCACTGAAGCAGCTAGCTTCTTTAATGAATATCTTAATTTATTTGTGACCGAAACGGATTATTTTCAAAAATGATAAAGATGAATTATCCTAGTTTTAAACAAACTCAATTAATTTACGATTATGTTTATAAAGGCATCAATCAACTGGCCACATATCTATTATCTACATCCCCCTGTTTGTCTATCAACTCGTCACATGCCATTGCCAGTCATATACTTAGAATAATAATAATAATAATAATAATAATAATAATATTTAGCACCGCGTCTTACTACCCGTTCGGGTTATACGCTTTTAAGTACTAATTACGCTTATGGATTAGGAATTGGAAAGGTTGAATTAGAGGAAGTGAACCCGCATTTGCGTGGATGGAGAGTGGAAAACCATTTAGGAAAAACCACCCCCAGTTCACCCGACCGAGATACGAACCTCGATCTCCCTGACCTCAGCTGTCGAGCTTCAACACGACAAGCGCGTTAGTCAACTACGCCACCGAGGCGGGTCATATACTTAGAGACTCGCCACATTCACCAAGTACCCCATGGTCATGACATCCGTGCTCGCTGTGTCATCGCAAACATCTACCGCGATTATTGTGGAACGAACTAACCTAACCTGAACTAACCTAGCATCCAATACGTATATATTTAGTTTTCGGACTATGTCTTCGACAATTATATTGACCAGGGTGACCTGGCGGTCTAGGGGTAAGGTGTCAGACTTCTACGCTGGCGGCCGGGGTTCAATCCTCGGTCGCGGCAAAGATTTATCTGATTACCAAACCCTTCCTTCACCTCTGACAAGACGTGTATTAATCACAACTTGTGAATGTGGGGAATGCCAGGCCTCCACCGTGGTTCGGATTCCACGTTAAACTGTAGGTCCTCCATTTCATCTCACAATCACCCTACCATTACACATTAGCGTAAGTGCGTACAACCCGAACGGGTAGTAAGACGCGGTGCTAATAATAATAATAATAATAATAATAATAATAATATATTGACCAGGATGGGAATTTTCCACCTGAAATATGGGCCAGTAACAAAAAAGAACGTCCCTGTTCGAGGTCTGAAAAGAAACGTCTGTTTATTTATAGGTATATCACATTATCATTTGCATTATTTCAATGCCTATATTTCCCTCTAAAATCGAGTGTGATGGGTTGATGGGATTTCTAATAAAGTCGATTGTATCGAGTCGATAATTGCGGTGAGTCGAAAATTGTCAGTTTATAGCTATCAAGGGTCATCATGATACTTGACAGGATAAAAATAAAAGTGAGACATTAGCCACGCCCAACATAATAAAGTAAACACATTTCAAGGTCGTTAGGGCGTGAGCGCACCCTCTGCCCTCCCAAAATCGTGAGAGGGGCCCAGATATGAAATTTCCTCAAAGCATGTTATAGGTACACATTATTAGTTCAATATAAGCAAAATTATAAATAAAATGTTAAGATTTATTTTAGTAAGCGTTCTCTAAAATATAAACCCTGGTTACACTTATGTAAGTGTCTTATATATTTGTAATCGATCTATCTCCTTGGCCACGATGAAGAGCCCAATACGTTTTGAACTGATGAAATTTATTAGAAATACAGAAATTACGTTAAAGCAGGTATGTCAAACCATAGGTCTCGTGCCACACATGGGCCCGTTTCATGATTATGTGCGGTCCGTGGATATTTTGATGATAGAACATACATTACAGCCCGATTCTTCTTGTATTTACATGAACACTGTAGAAATACACCTTTTTGGATTATGACATATGTAAACAGGGTAATTTAGGTTGTGTACCAAATATATGTGATGTTTGGCAGCATGATTTAGGTTCTCATAAAATATATATAAAAAAACTGTAAAGACGATTACTCTTAAAATTACCCTCATATATAAAATATATGATATATAGTAAAATTGGTGTGTTGGGGTTCGAACTAGATTTGGTGGGTGCCACTCCTAACGATTACACATAGCAGAAATAAAACATATATTATATTTTTCTGGCGAGAATACTTTCTGGTTGATGATGTATTATTTTTTAATAATGACATTACCTACAACAGTGGTACGACGGAAATCCTACCAAAATCTAGATAAAATACGTATAATATAACATTGAACAAAATACTTTAAAAAAATCACTGAATGAATGGTACTAGGTGAAAAAAAAAATACAAACATTGCAGCTTGCAACTTTCTGTGGTTTTTCTTATGATAAATTACATCATCGTCCAGAAAGCATTCCCGAGCACACACAGAAGTCTCAAGTTTAAAAGGTCATCGAGCCACAGTTAGAGTTAACCGAGGAAAATGTAATATTTTTAAAATTTCTCCTATGTGTTGTGTCCAAGGAGTTACGCCCAACAATTGTGGCTCGAACCTCACACACAGCAATTTTACTATGCATATTTTATATTATATACACAGGTCATTATAAGAGTCAATTTCTATTATAAGGTGAACAGTTTTCTCTTATATTATTATTATTATTATTATTATTATTATTATTATTATTATTAGCACCGCGTTTTACTACCCGTTCGGGTTGTACGCACTTACGTTTATGTGTAATGGTAGGGTGATTGTGAGATGAAATGAAGGACCTACAGTTTAACGTGGGATCCGAACCACGGTGGAGGCCTGGCATTCCCCACATTCACAAGCTGTCTTGTCAGAGGTGAAGGAAGGGTTTGGTAATCAGATAAATCTGTGCCGGGACCGAGGATTGAACCGCGGCCGCCAGCATAGAAGTCTGACACCTTACCCCTAGACTGCCAGGTCACCTTTTTTCTCTCTTATAAAAAGACACAAATACCTAAGCTATCACTGCTTACTGCTTCGTGAATTTTGAAAATGACTGACTTCAATATAATAGGCCCCCTACATAAAGTCAACATCATTGATAAAAATAAAAACAACTTTTCGTATTTCCGAGGGGGGTGGAGGCAGTTCTTAAAATATTATAATCTTAATTATCTTTTTGTAACAATAAAGAAAAAAGGTGACCTGGTGGTCTAGGGGTAAGGTGTCGGACTTCTATGTTTAGGGTCCGGGGTTCAATCCTCTTTCTCGGCACAGATTTATCTGATTGCCAAACCCTTCCTTCACATCTAACAAAACGTGTATTAATCACAAAATGTGAATGTGAGGAATGCCAGGCCTCCACTGTGGTTCGGATTCCACGTTAAATTGTAGGTCCTATATTTCATTTCACAATCACCCTACCACTACACATTAACGTAAGCGCGTATAACCCGAACGGGTAGTAAGACGCAGGCCTTATAATAATAATAATAAGAAGAAGAATAGTAAGGACTTTTAAATTTAATTATTTGTCACCAAAATGGTGACAGTATTAAATTCTATTAAATGCAGTCCCATTCGTATTTTTAATTTTCAAAGGTGCCCTTTTGGTCAAGCGAGTTTGACACGCTTGATCCAAAGCGCTAACCAACAATAAACAACCATTACTGATATAAACTGACGGTATTTTCGAACGTTTAGTATCCAACCTACTACATCATACAGTTTATACAAATTACATTTAAAGTGTCTACTCAATTGGGCTATTTTATAATTTAAAACATGTTGATTAGTCAGACATGTTTTTAACTGTAATAATTGTGTAAAATTATAAACAAATTATCATATATAAGTGTATCTTATTTGGGATTTTCTTGAAATACATAAACCAACGAACAAACAATCAATCATATTTATCCCAACACGTCACAACTAAAAGACTAACAAGCCTCAGTAGTATGTGTTTGGTGTCCATGTCATTAACATTACATTAAAATATTCTATTCTCCAATTAGACTTGAATTATTTTAATATTTTACTTCCCATCTCACTAAACGTCCGAACTATGCGCAAGGTAGAATTCAAGGTAAAAGTATCCACATTTGCCCGGATTTAAGTGAAAAATCACTAAACCACCCACAGAAAACTCAGCCGTGATTCTAACCCTGACCTCCAGTCGTTGGCAACCTAGAATATAAGAGCGTAGTACCCGTATCACACGACACTATAGCTCGTACTTGAAATCCAGTGTGCTAGTTAGCACCAGCTAGCACGTCATCATCTAGCGTCGTGTGGATCATAAAAGGTGACCTGGCGGTCTAGGGGTAAGGTGTCAGACTTCTATGCTGGCGGCCGGGGTTCAATCCTCGGTCCCGGCAAAGATTTATCTGATGACCAAACCATTCCTTCACCTCTGACAAGGCATCTTGTGAATGTGTGGAACGCCAGGCCTCCAACGTGGTTCGGATTCCACGTTAAACTGTAGGTCCTTCATCTCATCTCACAATCACCCTACCATTACACATTAGCGTAAGTGCGTATAACCCGAACGGTTATTGAGACGCGGTAATAATAATAATAATAATAATAATAATAAAAAGTATACTGGTTCTGTCACTTGGTACTGACTACCATACTAGTTGTGAGGATAGAACAAGCGCTATTTTCGTACTAGTTCCGATACTAGTTTGTGTAATTTGACCAATCAATATGCTCTGAGACTGTTTGTAGATAAATGGTAGAAATGGCGCCAACATGGTCATCGGATATGATTTTGTTGTTGGCAGGAAATTATTCTTAACATCCTTGTTTATATAATACCAAATTGCCACCATATGACTATATATTTAGTATACATAAATTTAATTAAAAACATGTAATCTAAAAACGACAAACTGTGTTCCAGACCCAATTTTAATCTAAATAAACTTGATAGCATGGTAATCTTGGATGTTTTTTTTAAGAATATAAAGTGTGTCTAGACCTAAAAAAAAGAACATTTGTGTATCAAGGATACTGTACTTGGACACCAATGGGCTTAGGGGCCTCTGACCACATTGTAAGTAAATGAATACAAATTTAGGGAGACACTAAACGTTTGTGTCACCCCGAATGTATCTTACCTACGGTCTAGGACAACTGGGCGCCGCCATCTGGGCGCCGCCAACCAGGCGCGGCCAACTGGGCGCCTGGACAACTGGGCGCCAGGACAACTGGGCGCTATAATAAAACTTATTTTTTTATTTTATTTTTAACTTATGCAATTTTTTAGAATAAAAAATGCACCATTTTTTCATATCTTTGCAATTAAAATTAAAAAGTGATGGATAAAAACTAAAAATGAACTTTTTTTAATTAATCATATTTTTCAGCGCAACATCATATATTTTTCTTGGAGTATTTTAAAAAATAATCTTAGTAGAAGAAACTTAATTAATTTATATTATAAATTAGTCTATTTGATATAGTAAAATTTCTAAAAAAAACTCACCAAAAAATGAAAAATAAGAATTGTGCGCAAAATAAACCACTAAAGAGGAATAATAAGTAGCATTTATGTGCATCCCTATGTAAAATTAAAATAATATCGCCGATATTATAATACCTTCAAGCTATGACTTATTTCTGGTGCAGGTGCGACGAGATTTGGTTTGTTTATTCTTAGAAATATCCCCCCCCCCCATTATTATTACTTTTCTCTTATCCAGTTCATAGATATGCGGTGCAGGTGTTACGAGCTTTTACTTGCGTATTCTTAGAATTCGCCCACTCGACCCATTACCATTACTTTTTGCTTCTTCACTTCATTAGGTTTCGTCAACCAGAGTGGTTTGGACGAAATGGAACAAAAAATCGTGTCACAATCGTACTAACAATCATGCTGAAGCTGCACATCGCAGGCTAGGAACTGAGCTGGGCATGCAACATCCCACAATATGGAAATTTATTGATGCTCTACGTAAAGTACAAGCTGCAAGAGATATCTACTATGAACATCTTGTAGCTGGACATGAGCCTACGCCGAAAAAAAGAAAGTATCGAGAAGTCGATGCTAGAATTTTAAGACTAGTTAGGGACTATAATAATAGAGACAATATTTCGTTTTTACGTGGTGCTGAGCATAATATTGCAATGCATTAAAAAAGCGTTTTTTTTTTTAAAAAAGTGCAAAAAAGTGATTTTTTTAAAAAGAAAAAAAATGGGGTGTGTTTTTTGTTTTTACTCATCACTTTTTTAAAAAGGAAAAAAGTGGGGTTACTTTTGGCGCCCAGTTGTCTCGGCGCCCAGTTGTCCCGGCGCCCAGTTGTCCCGGCGCCCAGTTGGCCGCGCCCAGTTGGCCGCGCCCAGATGGCGGCGCCCAGTTGTCCGGATTCGTCTTACCTAACCTCCGAATATATCATTTTTAGCATCCCGCGACAATTCTTTCGTCTTTACAGCCAATCCCGTGTTCATATTATTTTCCTACGCTCCCTCTAATAATTTTCAATATCATTATTAGTAATTAATACAGCTGCTGCACCCAAAATTAATCTCTGACGTTCGATAAATATTTTAACTAGTACCAAACTAGCAGCGTGTGAATACTCTAGTCCCGTTTCTATTGTACTAGTTAGTATACATATATCTAGGCACTAGCTAGCACACTTGATTTCTAGTACAAGCAAGTGTCGTGGGATAGTAGCTTAAGGGTGCCCGATGGGGGTGTTTTAATACTAGAACTCCCTTTTTTAAATGTCCCGCTAGAAACCATATATTCAGTGACAATATGTTGGGAGAGCGAAGCGTGATAAGAAGGCAGAAAATAATCATATTTTATACATTTAGGAATCTGATTTTCGTTTCCGGATTTCTCGGTGGAAAACCTTTATTCTTGGAATTATATCCGGGCCTAGGCCACAGACAAGGAATGTCTGTGATCTAGGCGTGTTACCTAGAAACCCATTGTTATTTCTTGTATAGTCTATGTGTATCAGAAACTCAAGAAGATTTAGGTTCCTATACCCTTCACCTTAGTCACAGAATTGTGATATTTGGTGTAAAACCTCGTTAAAAATTAAATAAATATATTTATATATATTAGCACCGCCTCTTACCACCCGTTCGGTTTATACGCCTATAAAATAAATATTTTAAAGTATATTTGATAATTTATTTAATAATGAAGGGAATTATTTCAATTAGACGGCTACACTTTAAATTGGGCTTACAAAATAATAAATGGTTAGACTAGTTAAATGTGCTAAATTCTGGTATTTTAAATGTGAGATCTAAGTTACAAAATTATTTGGTGACACGCTAGTTTGTTACCATTCAAACTGTTGTAACAAAATAATATATAAGGATTAAAGTAATTTTTTGAATATAGATTACCAAGAAATTTGATCAAAAACATGTTATGTGGTATGACAATAAATAAACACTGAACAAGTTAAAATTGTTACCAGTTACATAGTAAAACTTTAATTATACACTTTGTAAAACTAGTTTTAATTGTAACATTCTAACATGTTGCCAAATAATTTTGTAACTAAGGTGTCACCACATTTTAAATACTATAATTTACCACATTGCAATAGTTTAATGCTTGCTTATTTTGTTAAAACATTTTAAAGTGTAACCAACTAAATGAAATAATTTACTTCATTTTTATATAAACACTACTTACTACATTCTATTAGAATTTTTTCTAAAATGTTAATTTATCTAACTCAAAATGTAAGAATTGTTTATGGTACAAAGCAGTGTCTCCAGTCCACGGCCCACGATATGATTTCTTCTGGCTCGCCTATCATAACTGGTGTTTGAATAAATGAAAAATTCCCTGTTTCAAAACCAGCTGTCATCTTATTCACTTTATTAGTAACGTCAAAATACTACTAAATCTTATATTGTACTTATATATATTGATTTTAAATATTTGATAAATGACGACTCAGCCGTTTTTCACCATTAGCATTACTTTTTTGTATTGTTTTTATTCCTGTGATTTTTTTAAACATTTTACAGATTGATCCGCAAGTATTGAAAGGTTGAACCGAACTTTAATAGAGCAATGTTAGTATCGCTCAATTTCATTTTGGGGTAAATCATATTTTGAAACGGTGGATGACTATTTAAACGTTTCAACGTTCCATAGGGCAGTCACTTTAAGGTGGAATACGCGAGAGAACGCTGAGGAGCGTTCAGAAATCCCGATTTATTTAAGAAATAGTTAGATATTTTAAAAATTTGCTCGCACTCAAATGTAGATAAAGGATATCGAAATGTTCTTGGCCAGTTACAAAAAAATCATGCAATTTTTTAAAAGTTAAAAACCAACTCATTTTTACGATGTTTAAAATTAAAATGGGCATTTTGGAATAGAAACAAAAATGTAGCTTTCCTCTAACAAAGTCAAATTTTGATAGGGTCACAACAGAAAGCTTCAAGATATTTTGGGTGTTATGTGTCAACGCTGTTATTTTTCTACTGGAAAGTAGCCACCCGGACACCCCTTCTTTGCAGCCCTTATTTCTTCTCTGTGTCACTCCAATCTTTTACGAATATAAAGGAAGGACAGGAGAAGAGCAGTAATAATTTGTTCATCCCAAAACCTTAACCCTATGATGTAACACCCTCCAGGGGAAAACATGTTGCTAATTGTTAATCTTGAAGAGTTATGAATTATTATTAAGTAGCTCGTCTTATATGAATCAACGAAATTTAATAAAAAAATTGTTCGATTAGTTGTAAAACAAATCTACTTTTTGTCATTTCAGTTTCAATTAAAGATCCTTAGTTTGTATATCCTTACATTGATATTGTATCGAGTAGCACTATAAAAAAAATTATACATATTATATTTTAAGGAATAGTTGAGGCTCTAGATTATTGAATGACCAAAGAGAATACACACACAGACAAACGACATCCTAAAATATATTTTTTTTAAAGATTAAGGGAACGTAAAAATCATATTTTCGCTAAAATATCTATAGAATTTTATTTTACTGTCACAAGTTTTTGTTCGTGCTTTATATATAATAGAAAGAAAATAAAATAAAGTTTTGATGATGAAATGTTTAGTAATTTACAGATAACTAAATAGCCTATATAAAATACATACAGCCAATAGGTGGTCATGTAGAAACTATTATTCTTAAATAGTACTTTCCAGATTACCTTTTGATCTTGAGATATGGTTAGCTAGATAGTTATCGTACAATCTTGGACATTGTCGTATATACACTTACTTATTCAGAAATATGATTAGATTCGAATAAAAATTGTATGTCATCTAAAAATGGAAGTATATGTATACCACAAAAATAGTTTTTAGTCTAGCTCAACATTTAAAACAAGTCATGTCTGCACACGTTGCCAAGGAAGGTGGTGTCCCTGATTTTTCCAACCCCCCACCCATTTTTTTTATTTTCTACTCTGGTTCAAAATGTCACTTAAAGCCCAGGTTGTATTGGTGTGTTTAGTTTTAGATAAATAAAATTAATGGATACCTAGGAGTAATATACATTAAAACTAATTAAATTTTTTATTTAACTCATATCGAGAATATCAAATTCTAATAAATCTTATTATTTTTAATATTCAATGGCCACATTTAAATATTTTAGAACACAATAACCTTGCCCCCCACCACCCCGACACACACTTATACGCACATAATATCGCGATATAAAAAAAATTGCATGTCTAGAGCTCTGTTAGCGGAAAGATTATCCAGTAATTTGGTACCTTTGCCCAGGGGACGCCCAAACGTACCAATCGTACATCCTTTTTTGTGGAGACTTTTTTCAATCTCCCGGTGAGATGAGGGGATGATGATAGTGAATATGTCGGGGAGGAGCCAATGAAGATCTTACTCTAACTTAAGCCTAATTAACCAAACCCTAGTGACCAGTGGAGTTATTCCTCTTTCGAGAAAAATCACCCAGGTAGTAGCCGGTACTCGAACACCGGGACCTCTAAGTCAAAAGCCAGGGGCTCTGACCACTATACCACGAACCCGGTTATATAAAAATATATCGACATATTATATAAACTTTCTAGTGGGAGCACCATTTTAAAGATGAGTGTTATTATGGCATAGTTAATCATAGTTTTATAGTATTCTAGGACCTAGTTATATTTCATACTAGAAACATTGATTGGGTTTTATAAGCTTAAGATTTTGACATATTTTATTATCAAGTTATTTTTTTATTGAAGATATATTAATTGAGTTATCCTTATCTTCTTCATTAGTAAAGTATTTACAACCCGTTTGGTAATGTGTTTCTTATAACTTTTTAAAAGTCGTTATCAACGTATCGAATAAAAAAAACCGGGGAAATGTTTTAGTGGGATATTCACATTTTTATCTCAAATCGTTCATTTGATATCATAATGGATCCTAAACAGGGGTGACCACTTACAATTTATTTGTAAAATAGGTCATTTTACGAAACATCTAATTCGAGTGAAATCTTTCGAGGTATTTTCTTAATAAAATGCTATTATCACTACAGAGAAAACTCCATGGCATCAACTCTCAATCGAGCTATCCCAACCGAGCGACCGTCACTGCTACCGATGATAATGCCAATATTTACGGATAGAGGGTGGCGTGTGGTCAGCACAGTGAAACCTACTGCCATTAATCTCAGTTATCTATACCGGAGCTGCTACTTATTTATCTAGGCCCTCGTGAGGCTGAATTTAATCCAGTTACAGACCCAATGCTTCACAGAAAAATACTGGAAGCACCGGAGATCAAACTCTGACCCTTAAACTACTTTTTGCTTAGTTATAAATTTAGACGTGTTTGAAACTTGAGTTATTTTTCTCAAAGAATGTTCAGAAATTTAATATTTAGTTTAGAAAGTGAACAAGTTAAATATCAAAATTAAAGAATATGAAATTTAATCTGTAAGTTACTTACACACAATTACTCTTTATACTCTTTGGTTTGATGAAAACTTATCAAAGTGTTTTATTTTCGAAAATATGTTTCACCATTTAATCAGAGTTTTTTTTTTAAATTTGCATAATTTTATATGGTTTAATACGTATGTTTTTTCGATAAAATTGACTCTTTTTTCAAATTTGATTTATAAATTATTATTTTTTAATTGGTAACATTGATTTTTCTTAATTTTCACAATGATTGTGTAATCTTTACACCAAGTTTCAATATCATAATATTTCTGGAGGTACCCGGTAATTTTATAGTAGATAAATAAAGCCCATGTAAGCTTAAAATAAAGTAAGGCTTATGGTAGTGTAAAACCTAAGTATAAAGTAAGAAAAATAAATCAATGTTATTTGACTCACCTAGGTGGCCGCATGACCTGAGACTTCACTTTCGCAATAGACTAAACTCCAGATGACGCGGAGAACAGGGCTCGAATCTGGTAAGCTGTATTGAGGGTGGTTTACCGCCACGCAAATACGTGTACAATTCTTCAAAATTAAACTTTATCTTAACCCACTAGCGTAATTAGTACATAAGTGTATAGCTCAAACGTGTAATAAGACGCGGTGTTAGAAAAAAATTCTCCAGAAAATGAATCATTGCTATATTTAACAGCATATACTAACAGTGCAGTTATTGGATATTTTATTAACAGCACAAACTTGTAAGAATGTGATTTAGGTCTACATACCCGTAATATGTGTAAAGTTAAAAAAACATACTTTGATTTGAACACCTTCAGTTTTCCTAAAGATCTTAAATTGCTATCTTACAACAGAACTATTTGAGGTATTTGTGCACTTTTTGAACCGACTGTTTATATAAGTATACGAGAATATATATAATATATATATGAGAGAGAGAGCAAAAGAGCTTACCAATCTTGCTGGTAAAGATATTTTCACATGTCTTCCAGGGTTCTTTTACATACCACAATCAAAATGGGACCGATGGTTTTACTTCTCCTCCGAAGGAAGTTGTGTTATAGATTTGGATGGCTCAAGAAACATTTATCGACCCCGGGTGGGTTTGAACCAGCGACCATCAAATCCTTAGGCGAACACTTTACCCTAAGACCCCCAAGGTAGACCACACAGTGGCAATCCTGTATGTAATAACAGTCTAATAGCTTGCTTGGAGACAGAAACACGTTACACCAAGGCTATTGTCAAGCATTAGTTCATAGGCTGAACATTACGATTATTATTATTATTATTAGCACCGCGTCTTACTACCCGTTCGGGTTATACGCACTTACGCTAATGTGTAATGGTAGGGTGATTGTGAGATGAAATGGAGGACCTACAGTTTAACGTGGAATCCGAACCACGGTGGAGGCCTGGCATTCCCCACATTCACAAGATGTCTTGTCAGAGGTGAAGGAAGGGTTTGGTAATCAGATAAATCTGTGCCGGGACCGAGGATTGAACCCCGGCCGCCAGCACAGAAGTCTGACACCTTACCCCTAGACCGCCAGGTCACCGACTGAACATTACGAGTTGTGTGGATAGATTCCGCAATGCATTATAAATATATTACTAGCCCGTACCGGCGATCCCACAGATAAAATTTAAGGTCCATCTAGTTTCATTTTACCGGTGATGTAGAGGTTGGGTTTGGGATCCCGGCTGAGTGTTTTGTTTTTTGAGAGTGGTTTTATTTTTATAAAATAATATTTCCGTTCCTCTTCCATGTAAAGACGTGTGAAATTTCTTAAAAGGTTAACCTTTCTCTTCACTGGCCCACTAGCGTAATTAATATAGCCTATATTTATAAACAAATGACCCCGCCTCGGTGGCGTAGTTGGCTAACGCGTTTGTGTTGAGCTCGACTGCTGAGGACGGGGAGATCGAGGTTCGAATCTCGGTCGGGTGAACTGAGGGGTGGTTTTTCCTAAATGGTTTTCCACTCTCCCTTCACGCAAATACGGGTTCACTTCCTATAATTCAACCTTCCTAATTCCTAATCCATTAGAGTAATTAGTACTTAAAGCGTATAACTCGAACGGGTAGTAAGACGCGGCGCTAAATATTATTATAAACAAATATTTAATTTGATAGGACAAGTGGGTATTAACTAAAGAAAAACCATCTAGAGGGGTTTCTAACTCATAATTCGTGTCACCAGTATATTGTACAAGACTGACTACCTTTGTTCATGTATCCTACCGGTCGGGGATTCTTCAAACAGGTCTCATTACCAGTTCGGACTGTCCCCCCCCCTCCCACCCCTTCCACACACACACACACACCTGCACCTGTACTTTCGTAGAGGAAAAGTGTGTATTAATTAAGGAAAGCATATATATATATATATATATATATATATGTNTGTGTGTTTTTCCCCTTAATTAATACACACTTTTCCTTTACGAAAGTGCAGGTGCACTTAATGTTAAATCACTTTAATGGTGTTTACAAAAAGTGAGGCTATTATCGTATGAGTTCATATTTTGGCTAACCGTCCCTGCGACATAGTTGTCACTGCCCCTGGCTACCAGCCTAGGGTTTGATTCCCATCTGGTACCGTGGGTATTTTTTACCGAAAGGGAACCACCCTAAAGGTCACCAGGCTCTGGTTAGTTAGGATTAAGAAAGATTAAAATCTTCATTAGCTCCTCTCCTTCACATTCAATATCAAAATCTCCTCGTCTCTTGGGACATGGAAAGAACCTCTAAGGAAAGGATGTACTATTTAGTACATTTGGGCATCCCCTGGGCAAGAGATCATTAGTACTTGGTAATTTTTCCACTAAATGAGCTACAGATTGATGTAAAAGACATGCATAAATATTATTATTATTATTAGCACCGTGTCTTACTACCCGTTCGGGTTATACGCACTTACGCTAATGTGTAATGGTAGGGTGATTGTGAGATGAATTGGAGAACCTACAGTTTAACGTGGAATCCGAACCACGGTGGAGGCCTGGCATTCCCCACGTTCACAAGATGTCTTGTCAGAGGTGAAGGAAGGGTTTGGTAATGCATAAATAAATAAAGCCCTTAAGTTAAGGTGGAATGGAATGTGATTCCGTACTTTTGGAGTTTTATAAGATTTTTCAGGACTAAAGTAAATAAAATATTGTTTCATTAGATAAGTTATGTATATTTTTCTTCACAAAGAAAAGTAATCTAAAAAAAATTATCAGTATTTGTATAGGTATCATGGAACCTAAAACATTTTCCTTTCATTTAAAAAGTTTCTGTTCAAATTGAATTTTTATCATGACAAATATTCAAGAACTGTTGATATACTTATGTATATCAAATTAAACTAAAAATACCTACGTGAACAATATTTTATTTATTTAGGACAAACAATTTTTTTTTTGTTATAAAAAATGAAAAAATATGGACCTTAGCTCACGTTATCTCCCTTCTCACCTTATTAGTGAAATGAAAACTACTTGTGTCACGGAAAATTTAAAATATCTACCTTACCAAGGATCGATCCCAAATCCACAAATTATATTTGACATCCTATTTCAAACAAGAGGCTCCACTTGAATTTTGTCTATGACGTATGATTAATATTTAATTTCTGAGTCCTTTCTTCGTGTAACGTTTAAACACGCAACCCTCTTTACAACGATCAACCTTTTGGATACGATTTTGTTTTCCGTTCAATACATTATGAGATACTTTTTTTTTTTAGTTATTAGCAAATTACGAGCGCGTGAATAATAAAATAAAACGTCTTTGTTTAAATAGCTGAGTTTAAAAAAAATTGCACTTGGTATAGAACAATAATTGTTAAAGACAGAAGGGCTTTGTGACTGTAGGCTGTAGAGTCAGAAGGGCTTGGTGACTGTAGGCTGTAGAGTCAGAAGGGCTTGGTGACTGTAAGCTGTAGAGTCAGAAGGGCTTGGTGAATGTAGGCTGTAGAATCAGAAGGGCTTGGTGACTGTATGCTGTAGAGTCAGAAGGGCTTTGTGACTGTAGGCTGTAGAGTCAGAAGGGCTTGGTGACTGTAGGCTGTAGAGTCAGAAGGGCTGGGTGACTGTAGGCTGTAGAGTCAGAAGGGCTTGGTGACTGTAGGCTGTATAGTCAGAAGGGCTTGGTGACTGTAGGCTGTAGAATCAGAAGGGCTTGGTGACTGTATGCTGTAGAGTCAGAAGGGTTTGGTGACTGTATGCTGTAGAGTCAGAAGGGCTTGGTGACTGTAGGCTGTAGAATCAGAAGGGCTTGGTGACTGTATGCTGTAGAATCAGAAGGGCTTGGTGACTGTAGGCTGTAAAGTCAGAAGGGCTTGGTGAATGTAGGCTGTATAATCAGAAGGGCTTGGTGACTGTAGGCTGTAGAGTCAGAAGGGCTTGGTGACTGTTAGGCTCTAGAGTCAGAAGGGCTTGGTGACTGTAGGCTGTAGAATCAGAAGGGCTTGGTGACTGTATGCTGTAGAGTCAGAAGGGCTTGGTGACTGTAGGCTGTAGAGTCAGAAGGGCTTTGTGAATGTAGACTGTAAAGTCAGAAGGGCTTGGTGAATGTAGGCTGTAGAGTCAGAAGGGTTTGGTGACTGTAGGCTGTATAGTCAGAAGGGCTGGGTGACTGTTAGGCTGTAGAGTCAGAAGGGCTTGGTGAATGTAGGCTGTATAATCAGAAGGGCTTGGTGACTGTAGGCTGTAGAGTCCGAAGGGCTTGGTGACTGTAGGCTGTAGAGTCAGAAGGGCTTGGTGACTGTAGGCTGTAGAGTCAGAAGGGCTTGGTGACTGTAGGCTGTAGAGTCAGAAGGGCTGGGTAGACTGTTAGGCTGTAGAGTCAGAAGGGCTTGGTGACTGTAGGTTGTAATGTCAGAAGGGCTTGGTGACTGTAGGCTGTAGAGTCAGAAGGGCTTGGTGACTCTAAGCTGTAGAGTCAGAAAGGCTTGGTGACTGAAGGCTGTAGAGTCAGAAGGGCTTGGTGAATGTAGGCTGTAGAATCAGAAGGGCTTGGTGACTGTATGCTGTAGAGTCATAAGGGCTTGGTGACTGTAGACTGTAGAGTCATAAGGGCTTGGTGAATGTAGGCTGTAGAATTAGAAGGGCTTGGTGACTGTTAGGCTGTAGAGTCATAAGGGCTTGGTGACCCACTTTAACAGAAATTAAGGAGTCCGCCTCAGCCAACGAAAAATTATCAATCGCTTTCAGGGCAAACGGCTTAAAAATACCATGGTTTGTGTCTTTCTGAAACTACTTCTCTATTCTGTCTAAGTTTATATTCCCTCTCGCCCTTCGCTTACGGCCACACTTTGTCATGTCAATAAGAAAGAATGGAAATAAAACTACGAAGCTTCTTATCTCAAGGTAAAGAAGAAAGCTCCCCGTTAGTTTTCAAATATCTCAAATTGTTCTTTGGTGAGTCTATAAAAAAATTACTGTATTTGTTAGAGGAAAGCTAAATCTGTAACCTCTTTTCTCCATGCCTAGTCTCATAGTTCCACAAATATACCTAAAAAGCTAATGAAGATGAACTATTGTACCATTTTCACTCTTTTTTTTTCAATAATTAAAACTCAAAACTATAGGGTTGTTAAGGAAAAGAGCCCTGTTGGAATCTTTCTACTTTGTTTTGACGTGAAACATATTTTTAAATAACTTATCATAGAACTGAATATTGCGTTTGAGCTTAACTAACGTCTTTGCGACCATTTCTTCCTAGCCGAGGCGATGCGTTGAAGAGGGGGGG
>CABEEJ010001438.1:138001-156907 GCA_901482245.1 Timema douglasi
GGGGGGGGGCAGGGTGGCGCGGGTCCTAAGCTGCGCAACCGGCTATGTTGCAAAAGTTTAAAGAGACAAGTTTTGTCATAAATTCAAATCTGCTAAACCAAGTAGGCACACATGCCTTGAATATTCAAGAAAACGATTAGTTATTTCCTACGGAGCTGTGTTAACCTCTGTGAGCCTTGTGTTGGACATATAATGTAGTTTCCTATTAGTATATATAATTTAAAATCTTAAAATTTATCTTTATTTGTACACTCCGATTTCGAGAGGAAGAAATATTTTTGAGAGTTATAAAATTTAAAAAAAAATCATACGTAAAGTCACTGGATATGAAACTGTCACTTTTTATGGATAATAGTAATATCTATAATATATTACCTACTACTAATAAAGCAAAATTAATAATACATAAATAATAAAGTAAAATTTCATCAATCTGCACCACAAAATTATTTGTAGTTTTAAATGGCTCATTTCTGCCAAAATTCTACAATGGCATCATTTTAAATTCATACATGTAAATTAATATAAATTGGGTTTTTTAAAAAAATGATCAAATGTTAACTCTACTGACTAAATCCCTTATCTCATATTCAATCTAGGCCGCGATGTTTGTTTGTTTGTTTCATATGGTTAATTAGACACATGGTAGCCAGGTGAATGAACTCATACTAATGCGTTTTTACTAAAACGGGACACCATTATGTCAGCTAATCAGGTCGTTCAAATTATTAGCATAATGATTATTATAAAAAAAACACGCAGTTAAGCATTCAAATAAATAGTATGTTTTACAAATCTTCATAAATAATAAAATATATGGTGTGTATAAACCCTAATTTATATTTAATATTAAACATCAAGTTTCGTATACGTTTAAATCCCCAACTTTAAGAAATAAAAACTTTCGATGAAATACATAAAATAATATATCAAACTTCTGCAGATCGTTTGAAAAACTTGTTTTTGCACATGCGCAGTAAAACACCAATAATAAAACCTCGCGCATGTGCATAAACACATTTTTCAGTCGAACTGTAGACGTTCGAAATATAAATTGTGTGTAGTTCATCGACCGTATTTATGTTAACACCGCGTCTCACTACCTGTTCACGCATACTATTTGATAATTACTCTAATAGAGTCAGGATGAGGAAGAAAGCATTTTAGAGGAAATCTACCCACATTTGCTTTGAAGGAGAGTGGAAAACCATTTAGGAAAAACCATCTTCAGTAGACTTAACTGGGATTCAAACCCTGATCTTTACATCATCAGTAGGTCAGTAAAACACGATAATGAAGCCCTAGACTTTTCAGCCATTGAAATGGGGGTTTATTGGTTACATCAACAAAAATTAAGTCTCACCACTTTAAACCATCAATTAGGGTCTATACACAACTTATTTTATGGTTTATTTATTCAAAATTATGTAAAACAAAACTCCAATTCGTTTGGAGGTTTAAGTGTGTCAGTTTTACCATACCAACCATGTCAATAATTCGAAGGATCTGATTAAGTATCGCCACATTCCTTGTGACTACGATTTCAACAGGCATATTTTAGTCGTGGTTAGACTGAAAGATATCAGTAGGCTATAATTTTATTAGCATTTTTTTTTGCAACTTTTACCAATATTATTTATTTTATACTGAGTTTATTTTTAATTCGCTAATAATCAGTACTGGATCACTAATAATATGCAGATGTAGTAATAAAAAGTATTAAAATTTTTGTGAAATTTTCATAAGCACAGTCATGTATTTTCAAAGTCTCGTGAAAATTGTTGAAACTGTTACAGAAGAATGTTACCAAGCTATACCCTGATTTTGGTAGAAAGAACAGTAACTGTTAATTTCTAAAGTTACTAAAACAATTTTAATACATTCATACATCAAGGCATGTTATCTGAAGCTGACACTTTTGATAGATATTATAAACACTTACAAAATAACACAAATTATATATTAAAATTGCTATCAATGTTGGCCGCAATGAAATTAATGTAAGTTTTCTAAAATTTCCCTCTAACCAAAATCAGGGTATAAATAAGAATTCGTGAATAAGACGTGTGTGTTCCAGTAGCCCCGTGGCTTCTTTGATGCTGACTGACAGCTCACAGCTGACAACTGACAATCAACATTTAGGTATATACCAAGATTTTGACTCTCAGAAACGACATCTGGTAAACACATGTTTTTGCAGATCACATGGTTTGGCGTAGAGATACATAATTTGGACTGGTAACTTTTCAAACCCGTCAGCTGTCAGTCAGCACCAAAGAAGCCATGGGGCTACTGTAGATAAATTGTGGATCCTGTTATTAATGTTTGGGTCAAGGTTTAATGTCATAGACCACAATCCTATGAATTTTATATTCACTTTCAAACTCTTTTGTTTGAACACTTTCTTCTTTCCAAGTATGTTTTGTTTTCTCAAAAGAGTGAACATCTGAAAGGGAATAAAACGCAAACAACAAATTTCCCACTAAAACCATTAAATTTTCAACAAAAGCAATGTTCATAATTAACCAGAAAAAAAAAGAACGTTTATTATAAATAATATCAAAGCATGTAAGTTCAATGGGCACGTGATCATCTAGTCTGGCTTGCCAGTAAGGGGATGGTAAGGGCTCGAATCCCGTCTGGGTGTACTAAAAATTGTTTTGTCTAAATAGTTTTTCACACTTCCCCCATCAGAATGTGGGTACTTGAGATTATACCTTATTCATTCAGATTTAATCAATTTAATTAAATTAGAATAGCCCAAACGGGTAGTATGACGTGGAACACACACAAAAAAGTGTGCTTTTATCATGTGCTGATAATATCCATTTCCGACTTGGCTTTTCCAAACTATTGGAACAGGATTAGGAAGATAAAATTAATGTAACTGCATCAGCCTTTCCATGGGCTGAAAACAGTGAGCCACGTTTAAAAAAATAGCAAGCAATGCAGTCGTTTGGAATTGAACTCCAACCACTCCAGTAGGATAGCCATTGGTTCAGTAGGGGGGACACCATCTTATTTATTTCGTTTGGTTCATATTGGCCTCCCCTGAGCGTAAACAAAGAATGAAGGTTCTATACGGAAATACTGTTTTACCACAAACCATGTTAAATTGATTAGTCCCTTTTATACTTTAAGCCTTCTACTGAAATATATAATTAAATTTAAAAATAAAATACTCCAAACGCCCCTGTTAACTATTGTTTATCAGTCCCTTCCAATGACACATTTCGATAAAAGGGTGATTTATAAAACAGCTAACACCATTTTGAGTTATGGTGTTCGCATTTTTACTATTAAATCTCCATTAAAATAGACAATGTTAAAAAAAGAGTTCTAGAGTGCCCGTCTTCCCCCTTGACTCTTCTTGCTTCCGGATCTTGGAGGGGAGGGGGGAGGCGGGCAAGACGGTTTGGTAAGGTTGAGAAAAACACCAGTAAGATTAGTAAATGTGATTTTTCCTTGGTCTAAAGGTCCTATAATTGGTAGGTCCAGTCCAAGCGTCCTCTCATTTTTAATAAGGTCGCGCCTAACATCCTACATAGATTGGTCCAAACGTCCTATAATTGGTAGGTCCAAGCGTCCTCTCATTTTTAATAAGGTCGCGCCTAACATCCTACATAGATTGGTCCAAACGTCCTATAATTGGTAGGTCCAAGCGTCCTCTCATTTTTAATAAGGTCGCGCCTAACATCCTACATAGATTGGTCCAAACGTCCTATAATTGGTAGGTCCAAGCGTCCTCTCATTTTTAATAAGGTCGCGCCTAACATCCTACATAGATTGGTCCAAACGTCCTATAATTGGTAGGTCCAAGCGTCCTCTCATTTTTAATAAGGTCGCGCCTAACATCCTACATAGATTGGTCCAAACGTCCTATAATTGGTAGGTCCAAGCGTCCTCTCATTTTTAATAAGGTCGCGCCTAACATCCTACATAGATTGGTCCAAACGTCCTATAATTGGTAGGTCCAAGCGTCCTCTCATTTTTAATAAGGTCGCGCCTAACATCCTACATAGATTGGTCCAAACGTCCTATAATTGGTAGGTCCAAGCGTCCTCTCATTTTTAATAAGGTCGCGCCTAACATCCTACATAGATTGGTCCAAACGTCCTATAATTGGTAGGTCCAAGCGTCCTCTCATTTTTAATAAGGTCGCGCCTAACATCCTACATAGATTGGTCCAAACGTCCTATAATTGGTAGGTCCAAGCGTCCTCTCATTTTTAATAAGGTCGCGCCTAACATCCTACATAGATTGGTCCAAACGTCCTATAATTGGTAGGTCCAAGCGTCCTCTCATTTTTAATAAGGTCGCGCCTAACATCCTACATAGATTGGTCCAAACGTCCTATAATTGGTAGGTCCAAGCGTCCTCTCATTTTTAATAAGGTCGCGCCTAACATCCTACATAGATTGGTCCAAACGTCCTATAATTGGTAGGTCCAAGCGTCCTCTCATTTTTAATAAGGTCGCGCCTAACATCCTACATAGATTGGTCCAAACGTCCTATAATTGGTAGGTCCAAGCGTCCTCTCATTTTTAATAAGGTCGCGCCTAACATTCTACATAGATTGGTCCAAACGTCCTATAATTGGTAGGTCCAAGCGTCCTCTCATTTTTAATAAGGTCGCGCCTAACATCCTACATAGATTGGTCCAAACGTCCTATAATAATTGGTAGGTCCAAGCGTCCTCTCATTTTTAATCAGGTCGCGCCTAACATCCTACATAGATTGGTCCAAACATCCTATAATTGTAGGTCCAAGCGTCCTCTAATTTTTAATAAGGAACATCCTACATAGATTGGTCCAAACGTCCTATAATTGGTAGGTCCAAGCGTCCTCTCATTTTTAATAAGTTCGCGCCTAACATCCTACATAGATTGGTCCAAACGTCCTATAATTGGTAGGTCCAAGCGTCCTCTAATTTTTAATAAGGCCGCGCCTAACATCCTACATAGATTGGTCCAAACTGGTCCCTTTTAGAGGGGGAATTGTGTCAAACGTCCTACAGCCTTTGGAGGAGGTGATCCTAACCTCCAGATATGTTCTTATACTCATATTCTTTCCCCACTAATCTATTTTAGACTACCTCACTGAGCTGATCTCAACTAGCCTTGCATATCAAGAGCTTGTTTGAATAATGAGTTGTGTACACATGCAACAAACCATTCAATAATGAGTATTACATGTTAAACTCTTGAAGTTAGCACTTGTGTTGTCTGCCACGATCCTGTTCGTTAGAACCAGCTAATCCCTTAAACACGTACTGCATGCGTTATAGAGGATGTTAACGAACCAGAGCTAACAAAAACCGGTATCAAACGAACATACATCACGTCTTACTACCAATTCGGTCTTTATTATATTTTAATCACTTTCTTTCAACCCCTCATAGAGAGAGAAGCAGGTATTGTGATAGTAAAAAAAATAATCTAATTCGAGTTTTTGATATATGTCGACGCTTTATGAGTCCCTGAAACATAAAAAAAGTTGTTTTAATGGTGTCCTCCATCTGTCTGTGCATATGTGTGGCTGTCCGTTTGTATCTTGGCCTATAGCTGAGATTATTAAACCGACAGGACTAAAACTTGGTTTTTAAGATTTTCCTAAGGTTCCCCCGAGGAATTTTTGGAATTATACTACTATAAAGCCACATGGCTGACTCACTCACTGACATTAATGTTTACCCACTTCCAGATGAGCTAGAAACTTGAAATTTGGCAAACTTATAGCTTTTATCCTGTAACCGACGGGAAAATTCCAAAAAGTAAAATAAAAAAAAGTCAATCCCCTGAAAAAAATTCAAAATGACGGATCAACTTTAAAGTCGGTATGGACATTTCTTTGGAGGTCTCTTGTGGCTAAACGGTAAGACTTATATAAAAAAATGGCTCTGGAATTACATTAGTTTACATCCACTTGCAAAGAAAACTCCATGGGGGTTTGAGGGTGAAGCCTCCAACGATAAAATCGAGTTAGATATAGGACCCTAAAGTTAAGGGTAGTCTGTACTAATAATATACACAGTTACAGAAGCATGAAGAAAAGAGAAACCCCTTTATCCACCAAAAACGTTAATTATCAATTTCATCATCATGTATATATATATTTTTTTTATTAGCTCTGAAACTGTTGGCCCTATAAAACTATATACTTGAAATAAAAGATTGGCACTAAAACTTTACAATGATCATTTATTTTGTATCTCAAATAGTTGAGAAATTATTATCAAAATTGGAAATTTACGCTTATGTAAAGTACCCTAAAAATGTTATTTATGTAAAAATAAGGGTTGTGAAACAACAACTAATTACAAAATATAATTTAGATCGTCAAAGTTTATTAGGAGAAAATCGATTTGCTCTCTTTATGCCCTTCAGTAAACTATCCTTAATTTTAGGGTTGGACATCTGATTCCGAAAATACCTCGGGGGAACTTTATGGAAACCCTAGATACCTAGTTCTAACCCGATATGTAAAATGGTTTCGGCTCTAGGTAAAGAAAGATACAGACAAACGGCATGGCGAAAACCACTTTTTGTGTTTCACGCAGTCATAAAACGTAAACATTTATGAAAAATCTTGCGTTCAATATTTTACGATCACAATATTTCTCTTTCCAAGGGGTTCAGAGAAAGTAAAAAAGTGTGGATGACGATGATAGTAACAATAATTCAAAAGTTACAGAAACAGTCTTGAAACCCACATCAGTGGCCATGCAGTATAAGGTGTTAAGTTTACATCTCACAAGGTCACCATTGACGTAGAAGTCGGGGTCCCAATTCAATCCGGATATACTGGAACTGTTTTTCAAATAATGATCATTATCGGTGGTTTCCCCAACCTCTATCAACGCTAATGCACTTCTATAATCTCTTTTATTCGTTCAATGAGGCCATTTAGAAGCTCTTCTTTTAAACCTATTTATTATGTTTAAAAAAACTGTTGTCCTAAATTTAAAATAAAAAAAATTAAATTCACAATAAATTTTGAATTTTCATAAATTGGCTGAACCACAATTTGGCTATCCGCACTGGTGGGCACGTGGACGAAGTCGTCTAACTCATCTCATCTGTTTTACTAGTGACGGAGAGATAGGGGCTAATTTACCGGATGGATTTACCAAGTTGTTTTTTTATTTATTATTTCCCCTGTTACCTCTAAGTAACTGCCGTTACACTTACATTAAATCCTATCATCCCCCTCCACACCCCGTTATTATAAATATGTGGATAGACCGGATGGAAAATAAGACGTGATGCACAAATGATACTGTTGAGCTGATAGTAATTTATCAATCGTATGCGTCAGAAGTTTCTAACTATCCGTTTGGACCATACGCTGTTAAACTAATCACGCTAATAGATTATGGATACCCGCTTCAGTGGCCACGTGGTCTAACTCGCTACTCTTTCGATAGACTGGACTGCCGCTGACAAGGAGGTTCAAATCACGGCCGGGTGTACTGAGGGTGGTTTTTTCTAAATGGTTTTACAATCTCCCTTCACTAAAAAGATGGTAAACTTCCTCTAAATTCCACATTCCTAATCCTTAACACGTTAGTGTAATTAGTGTATAGACGTATAGCCCGAACGGGTAGTAAGATGCGGTGGTAACAAGGAAAGGAAAAGATTGTTCGATTATTTTGTTCGTTTGACACTGACTTCGAGTTTGTTGTTGATCATGTGATCATACGTAATGTGATGATAATTAATTAAACACTTTTAAGTTTCAACCAATTTGCTTTAAGGCTGATGTCACGTGATCTTGCGTGTATTTAATGTGTGGATTATTATTATTATTATTATTATTATTAGCAGTGCGTCTTACTACACGCTCTGGTTATACGCACTTACGCTAATGTGTAATGGTAGGGTGATTGTGAGATGAAATGAAGGACCTACAGTTTAACGTGGAATCCTAACCAACACATTCACAAGTTGTGATTAATACACGTCTTGTCAGAGGTGAAGGAAGGGTTTGGTAATCAGATAAATCTGTGCCGGGACTGAGAAGTCTGACACCTTACCCCTAGACCACCAGGTCACCTTAATGTGTGAAGAAGATAACATTAGTGACCGCAACTGTCGAGATATTTCTATTCTTATTTTTTTAAGCACCGGGTCTTACTACCCGTTCGTGTTATATGGTTTTTAAGGATTAGAAAGAGCTATATTTATAGGTAGTGTACCCACATTTGCGTCGAGGGAGAGTGTAAACCCCATTTGTAAAAACCACCCTTAGTACACCCGACCGAGATTCGAACCTCAATCTCCCCACCCTTGAAAGCTTAGTCTACTGCAAGAGCGACGGCTTAGACCATGCGGCCACCGAAGCGGGTGATAGTTCTATTACTTCATAGGATAACATTAATGTGGTTGCTGTGAAGGAGGAAACTCTTAGAAAACACAAACGTACGGTACTTTTTTGTGTGTGTTCAACAATGACTTTTTCAATATTATTATTATTTAGTTTTTTTAGGTTGATATCTATCAAAAGTGGCAGCTTCAGTTCAATAACGTATTGGCTTATAAAAACTTGGCCATGTGTTGGAATACATAAATTATTTAAATTAAAAAATACCCGCTTCAATAGCTGCATGATCTAAGGCATCACTCTCACAATAAACTAAACTGCTGATGACAGGGAGATCGTGGTTGGATTCAAGTTGGTTGCACTGAGGCTTTTTTTTCCCTAAATACGTGAAACTATATCTTTTATTTTTTTATAGCTGTCAGAAACGACTCTTCCTATGACAATGGGATTGTACACTCCGTTCACCCGGGGAATGGTAGCAGGTTTACCTTGACGGATTATACTTTAACATTATCTTAAAAGTCATACATTGCTTAAGTAATGCAAACTAATCTTATTACCTTGTGGTTCGTCTATAACCAGTCGCGCCCGCTTGACGGACGTGTTATGTCTATTATCTGCCTAAACAATAATTGTCTACAATGAAATGTCGGTAAACATTATTTCAACCAATACGACTCCATCATCATATTAAAGTTTACTAACCAAATTAATTTATGGAAAAGCTATTAAATTATTACTCTTACCAAACAATTCGAAATGCAATACCTTTTACTCTAGATTTTCACGAACTTTTTATCCTTGACCAAATAGCTAAATGCTTTAGTTAAATACCAATATTTGTTTCTGGTTGGCGCCATCCAACTCAACTACATTAACCTAAGGGTGACCTGGTGGTCTAGGGTTAAGGTGTCAGACTTCTATGCTGGCGGCCAGGGTTCAACCCTCGGTCCCGGCAAAGATTTATCTGATTACCAAACCCTTCCTTCACCTCTGACAAGACATCTTGTGAATGTGAGGAATGCCAGGCCTCCACCGTGGTTCGGATTCCACGTTAAACTGTAGGTTCTCCATTTCATCTCACAATCACCCTACCATTACACATTAGCGTAAGTGCGTATAACCCAAACGGGTAGTAAGACGTGGTGCTAATAATAATAATAATAATAATAATAATAATAATAATAATAATAATAATAATAATTAACCTAAGATATGGATAATGTTCTCCCTTCCGACAGTTCCGTCATGCGACTGCGCTTGCGTGTGCTATTGTAGACAGACAAGCGGGTGCGACTGGTTTTAGAGTGGGCCTTACAGGGTGAACTAAGGGTACATGACTATGAAATAGTGCGAGTAAGCTATATCAACATAATAATAGAGAATACTTAATAACTCTGCACTTTCGTCGCTTGACCAATATATGTGTAAGTACTTTCTCACCATCTTACAGGTAGAGAAATTATTGTGATCGTCAAAAAAATACAACTCGAGATTTTGATGACTCTTGACGTTTCATGACCTCCCCCCCCCCCTCCTCCCCCTGAATCCGAAAAAGTAGTTTTTGAATGTATGTCTGCCTGTACCTCCAACAAAAGCCTAAACTATTGTACCGATCGGACTAATACTTGGTATCTAGGGTTTTCATTGGGTTGCCCCAAGGGGTCATTGGAATTGGATATCTAACCCTAAAATTAAGGGTAAGCTTGCTGAAGAGCAAAAAGAGAAAAAATCGATTTTCTCAAAATCGGCTTTAACGATTTTGATTAAATTTCATATCTTAACATTTATAAATATTCTAAATAAAATTAATACTCTCAATATTTCGGCAAAATGACTTTAAGGCCTCTGGTGTGATGCGTAAATTATAATTTTTTGTCATATCTCCAAAACTATTTGATCTATTAAATTACTTATCATTACAAATATGTAGATCTATTTATAATACATATATTTTATTCGAAGCATATTTTTATAAAACTAATAACTTTCAAGCTATACGAAATATTTATATTTTCTTAACTTTACGAACACACACAAAAAATCTAATCTGAAATGTTGATGGATGTCGACGTTTCATGACCCCCTGGACCCTAAAAAGTAGTTTTTACAATGCCGTATGTCTGTGTATCTGTTTAACCATAAAATTAAGAGTAGATTAATAAAAAGCGAAAAGAGAAAAAATTGATTTCCTCAAAATCATCTCGAACGATTTTGATTAAAATTCGTATCTAGGGGTTGATTAAGATTATAAATAAACTGGATATTTTTATTTTCCCATGAAAGTGACTTTAAGGGTACTTTACTGAAGTGGAGACTTCCGCATATCCACAACTATTTAAGATACTAAATAACTTATCATGCAAAATTGTAGTACTATTAAAGATAAAAAAACACTTTTATATGAAATATATTTTTATAAAACCACAGTTTCTGAGATATTGGCAAATATATTAATACAATTTTGTGAGCCTTAGTTGTAAAGAGACACTACTTAAGTTTTAACGCAATAATTATCTAATTTCATAGAGTAATTAAATATAAGTAAATCTCTCAAAAGGTTTATGTTGTTTTTCCTTAAACCTCTTATGAGATATGTTTGTACAACAATGATCTATCTCCATTTTAGACTCAATAGTCAAGATTTACATTTTTTTATTGGTAAAAATTTATAAATGAGTAATTTAATAGCAATGTGATGACATGAAGATGTGAAACACCTAATAAAATGTCTAAAATTTTAAATGGAAGTCAAAATTTTAGTATGAAGTGTTGACCTTTGTGGACCCAACATTGATCTTTTTTATCGGTCCAAACATACAAATGAGGACATTAATTCTTTAAAAAAAAATTATAAAATTTAAAACCGGCACTAAATTTTTTTTACATAAGTATAGTGCAAATTATGCTTGGGTTTGCTAGTGTATATTATTTAGTTTCACATATATTACGAGTTTTGAGTAAATATCTCCATTTTTAAACAATAGAGCGAGAAAGTCCGCACCATTTATTATTATCATTAAGGTATTTATCGTGCACTTTCTGAACCGACTGATTATTTCAACACACGAGAATTTCTATAAGCGATAGATAAAGAGCTTAACAATTATTCCGCCAAAGGTATTTTCAAACACCTTTAGGGTTGGTTCGTTTACATGCCACAATCGACACGGGACCGGCGGCTTTAATTCCTCTCCGAGGGGAGTTGTGCTGTAGATTTGTATCGCTCAATAAAAATCCGTCAACCCCGGCGGGGTTTGAACCCAGGATATTGGGTCCTGACGAGATCCCTCTACCCCAAGACTAGGGATATCGACAGCCACCAATATATGAAGCAGCTTTTTTTTAAATAAATTTCACAATTATGTTGCACACATTATTGTGAATACTTTAATGCAAACTACAGTCGCCCCATGGCTTCTTTGGTGCTGACTGACAGCTCAAAGCTGACTTCTGACAGTCAACATTTAGGTGTATACCTACATTTTGACCGTCAGAAGTGACAGCTGCTAAACGCATGTTTTTACATATCATTAGTTCGGCGTAGGGATACATAATTTGGTCTGGTAACTTTTCAAAGCCGTCAGCTGTCAGTCAGCACCAAAGAAGCCATGGGGCTACTGTATATAAACCACATCGGTGGGAATGTGGATTGGAACGTAAATTCCATATAGTTCAGTTTTCCTATAATGGAGAGGTTTGGGTTCGAGTCCCGACCGATTGTACTTAAGGTCGTTTTTCCAAAATGTTTTCCCACTCTTTTTCTTTCCACTTTTATTCGGGTATATTTACTCTTACGCTACCGTTCTCGTTTATACCCCCTTTATTGGAATTAAATGCGGAAAGCCTGGAAGGGTTGTAAGACACAACGCGGAAAAGAAAAGCGTTTTATGTTAACGAAATTCCAATGTAAATCAGAAAATATTTCAACCGCTTTGCAATTGTAGTTTTTTTTTAAACGGCTTTATTTATTATTTACATTTTGGAAGATAAGTTCTACACGTATTTTGTTTTTTCATATATAATACGATATATAAACGATTTGTTTCGTTAAAGAGAGACAATACTTTATTAGTACAGAAAAGAGTAAGGTATACATGTTTAGCAGTCTAATGTATTGCTTCGCTTTAGGCAGTAAAATTATTAATATAAATTATAAGGTTTGATATTACTTATGAAATAAAGTGATGTGGAATGTAATTCAATAACCGACAAAATATTTGTATGCAGTTGATTTTGATATAATTTATAGGTTAAAGATTTGAAAAAATTTGATGTGTTTGAATTATAACTAAAAGTTGAAGAATAAAATTATATAAGATATATTTGAAACATTAAAATTGATGGACACAATGAAATGATCAGTTAGTATAAATATTTGCAAACAATATCCCATAATTTTGGAAAAGTTGCTTTGTTCGTAAAAACAAATTTAGTTTTTTTTTATTTACACGAGAAAAAAACATATTTTTCTTTACGTAATTCGTATTAATCTAGTAAGATGAGACGCGTGATAGTGTATTCGTGGACTAAATGTCAAGCTCATTTAGTCTGGACTATAGGTGACCGGGATGTTGGGGTTCAACTCCGAGATAGATGTTAATATAATAGCTTTTTCCCTAAATGATGGATTCTTACCCTTCCTCCACGCAAATGAAGATCCATCTGTTATAAAGTCCACCTTTCTCATATCAACCACATTAGTGAAATTATATATATATATATATATATATATATGCGAGTGACCTAAACGGGTAGTGAGACAATTTAAAAAATAATTATGAAAATATCACATAGGCTATATATTTTTTGTTAGTTTTATATTACGCTATCAAATTAGTTTTTTGGTAATTAGCGTCTTAAATTATTTAATTTATAGAAACAAGACGAGGAAAGAAAATTTTAAGTAAATTCAAACAATTCACAGTTGAGTAAAGAAGGGTTGGAAAAGCCTCAGTGATAAATCACGTGTTTAAATCTCCTTCCCCTTTTACCACCAAACCCTCTCCAGTGCACCCAACTGAGATTCGAACCTTGATCTCCCCGTCACGCGCAATCTAATCTGGTCTATTGCGCTTTTGAGGTCTTATAGTCTTAGATCATGTGATCAAAAGTTCAGTTATGTGTGTGTATGAAGTGAGATGCACTGATAAATACGTATATATGTGTATCGTATAAATAGGCCTTAGTGTTTAATGTAACCAAAAAACACATCAGTGGTCACATAGTCTAAGTGGTCACTCCTCCAATTCTATTGCCGGTGTCATGGAGGTTGGGATGAATCTCAGATAATCGTACTGAGTTAAAAAAAATTACCTCTCTCCCTCCATGCAAATCCGGATAGATTCCCTCTACTTACCTCATCTTTATCTCATTAGTGTAAATACGCGTGTACCCCAGAAGGATAGTAATGACGCGGTGTGCAAAAAACAAAATAATATAATATATTTAGCACCGCGGCTTACTACCCGTTCGGGTTATACGCTTTAAGTACTAATTACTCTAATGGGTTAGGACTTGGGAAGGTTGAATTAGAGGAAGTGAACCCGCATTTGCGTGAAGGGAGAGTGGAAAACCATTTGGGAAAAACCACCCCCATTTCACCCAACCGAGATTCGAACCTCGAACTGCCCGTCCTCAGCAGTCGAGCTCAACACGACAAGCGCGTTAGCCAACTACGCCACCGAGGCGGGTAAAAAACAAAATAAAAATGCTTGAAAAGGGAAAATGTTTTCAATACTAACTTAAGGTGCGATGGTAGAGATTGTGAGTTAAGGCCAATATTTTTGCAGTTTTCATAGCAAAAAAAAAGTTTATCGGCAAAACAAATCCAATACTTCTCCAGTGCTAACACAGAGTTTAAATTTTCTTCACATGGTAATCTCAACAGTTTTTTTTTTTTCAACACCGCGTCTTACTACCAGTTCGGGTTATACGCCTATGTACTAATTATACTAATGAGTTAAGGATTAGGAAGGTTTAATTGAGAGGAAATGAACCCGAATTTGCGTGGAGAAAGAGTGGATAGCCATTTAGGAAAAAAACCCACCCATATTGCACCCGACCAGGGTCAAACCCTGATCTCCCCGTCTTTGGCAAAACGGTTTATTGAATATCTCTCAACAGTGTCCTATAATTTTATAATTTTTTCTCTCTTTTTAATAAGTGTATCATCAAATGTTCATGACAAATATTCAACAACTCTTGAGGTCACCATGTGTATAAAAATAAACTCTTATGTTTCTACTATTAGATTGATTTTACAAAAATAAAAAAAATTTGTTATAAAAACTGCAAAGTCAGTGAGATGTTGCCACGTACCTTTACACTCCACTTTAAAATCTTATCTTTAAGCTAAGTGTATTTGAATTTGAATAGATAACAAAGTGCAGATTAATATATGAAGACATTTTAGTATGTGATTTTGCGAAAATGTCCAGTCTAGTAACATTTCTTAGACCTAAGTCCAGTGGATTGATCAGTTAATTTACTTTGTTTATAGTTGATTACCAAGCTAGTCGTTCCTCATCTCTACTAACCACTGCGATGTAATTATTATCATTTCCCTTGTTGTGACAAGCTGCGCGCGCACCGACTTAGCTGGCGTAGTACAGACAAAAAAACAACACGATCGTGTATGCGCGCGCAGTGACCCAGTCTTCAGTGCAAAGACATATATACCAGGGTCGTATCTGCGCGAGTGCACTATTCCATATGAGCGAACAGTGGAGTGTAGGTTGTTTCAAGTTAGACTTCACCCTTATCTTTGCCCATTACTCCACGAACAGCTGATTTTAATTAGGTAAGTGTTAATCCATATGTTGTGTTATTGTTTTGACGCTGCTGTTTTTGGTTTTCGTAGATTATTCTTTTAATTCACATTTACTCAATTCTTTGTTTATGAAACTTTACCATATCATATTTCAGAATAATTAGCTGTAAATGTGTTTCATATGTTCGTATTCAGAAAAGTATTTCTAATATATTAATTAGGTAAACACTCACTAGTTTCGTGTTGTGAGGATTCGGTGAGGGACATGTGTGACTATTGATTCTAGTAGGAAGAAGGGGGCGTAGAATCGTTGCGCCTGACACAGTTCTAAATAAACTGAAGTGAAATAAAAGGCTTTGTATTTCAGAGTAATGCCATTTATACATGTTTGTTGCGATGTTTTTAAGTACAGATATGTCTTATTTTTAAGATCTATCATATTTAACGGATGAAATTGTTTAGTAAAGGATGATTTTTCATTACTATTGGGAACTACTTAACCTGTTTGTTTTTCTTGCCTTAGTTTAGGTTTAAAATATTCTGTAACGTCTTAGTATCAGTTAATTGAAGCTCTCATTGATGGACACCATTAGCTAGTCTCGTTAAAGCCCAGCTGGGTGTAACGAGAATTTATTTTCCTAAACGGTTTACCACACACACGCTTCAAGCAATTGGGGGTACATTTTCATACAAATTTTAAATTCATCATCCCGACTCTAATATTGTAATTAAAATGCGACGATGAAAAGAAAATGCTAAAATATCGTAGAAAAGTTTAACTCGTGATCATTTTTATTTTTTAATGTTTTTAAACAAACACTTAGTAAATAATAGGAGAATTATACATTTTATTTTAAAGTGTATATTTGGTTATGTTAATCATTTAATGTTTGTCTGGCGGCTATACAGAGTTATTACCACTATGGCTGTGGGAATAATCTATAGGAAGATTCTGGTAGGAAGAGCCGCTATTAAAACTGCTTAGACATATTCAAACGCCAAGTCCTGTGATTTTCGGATATTAATTTTTATATGTAGTTGCATTACCTATAAAATAACACGAATATAATAGTAAAGTTTGATCAAAGTTGTTATCAAGAGTATGTGTGTATGTGTCAAAAGGTGTTTAATACGAGAATCTTACTCTTATCTTCGTTCGTGGTTGCTTGTTTACTACTCGTTCTCTCTTTTGTTTTTGTTTTTTTTTCGGTCGGCACCTATGGTAGAAGTGTCAAGGCAATCAGGTGTCTTTTTTCTCTCTTTGCTCTTTGTTCTATAACAACAAACAAAACTTTCGATTAATTGGAAGGGGGCCAGACGAAGAAACAAGATGGCCTTATCCTCCTTATTTAAACGAGTATGCATACACCTTTGGAATTCAAATGACTTTGAGTACTTTTGCAGTACAAATTCTAGGGATTAATTGGGACTACTTTATGAATGGAATACTCTTAAAATAAACCAATTTATTATTAAAGTATCTGTGGAACTTATCTTTAGGCTAAATTCTAGAGACAGAATGTTACAAGAAACACTTTCAATCATATTAATACACACTGGGCTCGCTAATTATTTATTTACAAACTAGCCATTCTAAAACACATATCTTAATTCATATATTAATTCGCGAACAAATGTGATATGCAGCTTTCGCTTTTCACACATGGTGTTAACTTCTATCTCTATGAGTGTTAAGTGTTATTTTGTCAAAATTTTCTGTTTGTAAGAAAGTCATTTTTTTAAATGCGAATTAAGTAGAAACTAAACTTTAAATATGTCAAACAAAGTCGGTACCGGGTTCGAAGATACGTTTTTTGTTATTATCACATAACAAACTTTTTTTTTGTAATTTTCAAGTTATCCCTCAAGTGCATCTTGGTAAAAGACAGGTATAGACTCTATAGAAATAACAAAACAAACTATATTATTTTATGGCGCTATCATCTATGCTTAATTTATAGAATATTTCATTTAATCACTTGTACATTTTTTTAGCACCACATCTTAGTACATATTCGAATTATACGCTTATGTACTAATTACGCTAATGGGTTATGGATGAGGAAGGTTGAATTTAGAGGAGGTGTACCCACATTTATGTGGCGAGAAAAAAAGAAGGAAACCATTTATGAAAATCCACTCTCATTACACACAACTGGGATCGAACCACGATCTCCTCATCATTGGTAGTATAGTCTATTGCGAGATTAGCACCTTATACCATTCGGTTACTAGTATACTAGTATACTAGTAAGAATAAGGAAGATTGAATATTGAGCCAGTGTAACCGCATTTCTTGTAGGGAGAGTGGAAAACCACTTAGTTAAAACAACATTTGGTACACCCAACCAGGATTCAAACCCTAATCTCTCCATTATCGACAGTCTGGTCTTTTGTGGATACGACGCCTTGGGCTATTCTACCACCGAAGTGGATATAGAAGATAATAAAAGCGTTTTCAACTATTTATACGTTAAGTAATGTTATCTAATACTATCAATTTATATGAAATAATACTAATAATAAAATATATGATCAATACTGACCGAAAACAAAATTTTGTATTTTCTAAAATGTTCTTCCTACCAGAAATTTGGTGAACTTTTTAGAAAGTATAAACATATATTTTTGTGGTAAATATTTATAATTAATATTATTACTATTACTGCTACTACTCACGTCGGTGGATGCATGGTCTAAGGCGTCACTCACGCAATGTACTAGACTGCCGATGACGGGGAGATTCGAGCTCAACTCCCGGTCGGATGTATTGAGGTTTTATCCATAAATGTTGTTTCACTCGTTCTCTCTCTCCGTGCAAATGCGGGTACACTTCATCTAAACTCTGCCATCTTCTTTCCTAATATGTTAGCGTAATTAATAGGCATATACAGGCGTACATCCCGAACGGGTGGTAAGATGCGGTGATATAAAACTATATATAGTCCTATTAATAGTATTTTATAGACATTGTCGTAATAAAAGTGAAAATAAACCACATGTGGAAAACCACCCCTAGCCGAGATTCGATCCCTGACCTCCCCGATGGCGTGCGCCAACCTTGTGCAATGGATCTCGCTACAAGAGGTACTGGTACTATTGTATATATTGTGATCAATGGGACAAGGGGCACTATTTATTTACTCTTTTGAAATGTGAACGCCCTTGACAATGTAGACGCCCCCGTACCCATAACTTCCTCCTAGCACATTTAGTTGAGTCAACTTTAAGAATGAATTAGTTCTCTCGATAGGGTGACAAATTAACAAGTTCGGATCTATCTGTTATGTCCTGAAATTATCTAAATCCTTTTAACGTATCAGTTAAATTACGATTCCTAAATATTTTTTTTTTTAATCCATCAATAAAAACATTTTATCTTAAATCAACAATAATATTATTTAAAGTGTAATTGTGAGTGAAGCTTTTTTTTCTTCTTATACAATTATAAATAAATTATTGTAATGCATTTATAACAACATAGATAAAAACAATTATACAAGTACCAAAAAATAATTTTAAATAAAATCTAAAATATAGTATTTTAAGAAAATACTTGGTAACTGTAATATCTTATTACTTTATAGTTATCTATGATGATAGATTCCAACACGGTTTTATCAATATGGGAAAACTGTACTTATGTGCGTTTTCAGTCTTTAAAATCCTTTAAATTATTCATTTTTATCAAATGCACTGTTAAAAAATGACTCATATGAAGTTCTCCTTTAACGCTGTGCACAGGCTGCTTGGGACAGATATATTCCAATAGAGCGTAGCACTATCGGTTTGTCGTGCTCGTGACGGTCCGG
>CABEEJ010001439.1:9590-49192 GCA_901482245.1 Timema douglasi
CCCCCCCCCCACCTTAACCCAACCTATTCACTACAACAATACCCCTATCCCCTCAAGGTATAGCAACATCCTTCCCATCCTTATTAAGATCAATAATGGCAAAGCAACCACCAGCACCATCACCATTATCACTCCCACCACCTTCCCTTGAGCCTTGCATCACCATTACTTCGACAAATACAACCACTCTCCCTCTACCCCAAACTGCAGTCAATCTCGCTGCCAACATCACCATCAGCATTGTCACTAAAACCACCACGAGCAAACATTATCACAAACAAAACAAAACAAAACCAACTGAATATCCTCCTAGGTACTGGTCCTCTAGCCATCAAGTAATAACCGTGAATGAGGAAGTCCAATATCATCTTTGATAGGAGAACCTAAGGCTCAAGTGTTTATCATAAACAGTTCAAAGTGGTTTAGTTCACTGAAATGAGCAGTTCATTTATTTAGTTCAACAGTTCACAAAACCACGTCTTTTGATTCAACCGTTCGCGACCGATAGAAACACAACTTGTAGTCCAGTCGTTCGTTGAAGTCTAGTCCTCCACAGTTCGCGAACTACCGCGTGCCAGTTATTATTTCCCCCTCACATCACTAGTCACGTAGTGAAGCTCTGCCGTCAGGGCAACGTTTTTAAAGTTTATTCAAGTGTGATTGAGAATCAAATATAGAACTTTGTTTTTTGTCAAATTAACCGCGAAAGCTTAAAATCAAAACAAAAAATACTTAAATCAAATCAATACATAATTTTGATCATAAAAATACTACTTTAACTTCAAATTAGATTAGATTTAACAGCACCAGCTAGTAGAGGAATGATAGCTTTTAGGGGTTCAGCTAGAGTATTTGTCTCTGGCAGTCTATACCCTAACTACAGTAGCCCCACGGCTTCTTTGGTGCTGACTGACAGCTCACAGCTGACTTCTCACAGTCAACATTTAGGTATATACCTACATTTTGAATGTCAGAAGTGACAGCTGCTAAACACATGTTTTTGGAGATCATATGTTTCGTCGTAGGGATACATAATTTGGTGTGGTAGCTTTTCAAAGCTTTTAGCTGTCAGCACCAAAGAAGCCGTGGAGCTACTGTACCACCCGTACCATTGATGCTATTATAGATATAAGACATACAAAAGGTTACATGATAGACCTGAAGGATAGATATTGGTAACCGCCTCCTTCTAGTTTCCAATGGGTATCATGTATTACAACCCAATAAGGATACTTGAAACTATCTATTTACTTACATAATTACTTCAACCGAAGTGATCAACATTTACGATTAACCTTAAAAAACTTATAAATAACTTGACATTCAATATTTATTATATTGTACAATCATAAAATACATTTAGACAATTGTGTAACAAAAACCAAAATATTAAGATGTACTTATGATAGTGTAAACGAATCACTGTTTGCTCTAATTCCACTTTAAACAAATCCATGTACGTACACACTTATTGGAAATGATCTCTGTTTTTGTCTCAACAAACATTAACTATGTTTTTCTTAAAACACGGTGTATTCTCAAAATATGTTTGGAGCTAGTTTTTTATTGAAGCTTACATTTTGTTTTGGACCATTATCAAGTGTGTAGGACACACCTTCATTTCATGTGTTTTTAACGATTCACACTACATATTCATCACACGTTTGGCTGAAAAACGACCTACCACTAAATATTTATTGAACTTGTTCTTGGGCATTTATTTTATTTAACATTTAATTTAAATTATAAACAGGTTAACCTGTGTTAAAATCGTTTCCTTTCGTTTTATGTCAAATGAAAATAAATAGTATTATCTTATAGATCTAACGGTGAAACAACATTATGATCTATCCTGTTGGGACTTGATACATTTTTCTGCTCCCTGTTTCCTTCTCTCCCTCTCGCTCTCTCTCTCTCTAATGATGGATTGTAATTACACATGCATGTGTTGTGCACAAATAACACACTACTCCATGCGTTCCCACAGAAAATGTCATTAACTTTTTTACTTTATTAAAAATAAAAGGAATCAACATCTTGAAACTTTTGAGTGGTGGTATAATTTTACGCGTATTCAATGCCACTTTCACACTATAATTAATATAGTATACAATATAAAATAATCAAGTTTATTTGATTAAGCATAAATAAAATATAATGTACAAGATTTTTAAGTTATCATCAAACGATAGTATATGATTATATACAAATATATATAGAGAGAGAGAGAGAGAGGGGTGTGCGGGACTCCCATTAAAAAAATATTTCTCGTTCCTGACCCGATTGTCGGGAAACATATTCTTTAATCCAGAAAAATTCGGAAAATACTTTTTCTCCATATTTAATTTACTTTTAAACTTGATTTTCATGTTTTCTTTATTATTTAATCATAAATATGTATGCCAACCTATTATAGATGTAGATTTAGATTTAATTTTTATTACATAAATGTTTATAATTCAAGTAGCCTAAGTTATAGCAAAAGTATTAAAAATGGTTTAAATCTTCAACTTTATATATATTTGTTTAAATGTCCTCTATTAGGGCCTATGTATTCATTTAAAAAATTAACTATTTTAAATGTTTTAAGGTACGTAATATTAGCAGATTTAGAAGTAATTTGTTTTACATTTCTAATTATCGCTCTCGTCTCGAAGTAAGGGATTCTAAAATTCCCGTTCTCGATCTCGTCTCGATGGAGGAGTATTGTTACCGATCCAATCCCAAAAGGTCGATCTTGCGTGCCCCTAATACATTCCAATTAACTAATACAAAATAATGATGGCATATTTACAAATTAATATAGGACAATGTGTTCATTAATGTACGTAATATTAATTCTTGCTCAGAACATAACCATATTATTTTTTTACCAAAATTAAGGGATTTATCAAACTCTTTCGGACGTGAACCCACATGGAGTTTGTTTAAATTTTGGTTCTTGCGCTGAAATCAATAGTAATAAATTACCGTGAACATATATTTTAGACTCAACTAAAGAATTTATTATAAGATATTTAGAAAAAACTTCTGGTTTTTTCAGTGTGATAAAATTAATCTTTTACTATGTTTATTTGTAAAGGATGGTGTTAATATAATCTATGTAAAATATAAAACGCTATTTGAGAATGATTACATTTATTACTAAACATATTTTTAAGCAACAACAAAATGTTATTAAAGTCTACAAATCAAATTATAAATATATTAAGACTGTATAAACTAATGTAAATAAGCATAAAGCTTTATAAGATTTTGACGGTAGAGAGATATTGAATTTTTTTAAAGCTACGTTATTCCAGAGAATCCTCTGAATTCAGTCTTCATAAAAAATGTAATGATACTATAATTAAATAGACGAATCCCATTAGCTAAGTTTGGCTCTGTTTCAAGGAAAGCAATGCATTGTTGAGTTGTATAGTCAGATGAGCCTCTCTGGGCTTGGTTTCTTTTATTCATTTAAATAACACAAACATTTGTTATTTCGAGATTTTACTCAAGTTCCTCAACCTAAAGCTCTTCAAGTTTTGAGGTTAGACTCTTTTTATCTTTTTGTTTTCCAGTTATATTAAGAAGCATTATGCATTCCTTTCTAGTGTCTGTCCGTGAATCTGTGTCTTCCTTACACATTTTGAGCTAATTGACATATTTTGACAAGGATCCATTAGAGCTAGTTATGTATATCGGATTTATCCAATCCGGGGCCAAAGTTGACTACTATTAGAAATAATAGCTGTTCAGTGAATGTTAATTGATCAAATGTGCATGCAATATTTAGTTCTACCAATCGACGTTGTCAAGCTTTTTTTAGCTCATATCCTGAGTCTACGGCAGTCTTAAGGTTTTCAATATAGATATTTTGGTTTCATGGAAATCTGTTCCAGAAATATTGTGAAAATTAAAACTAACATCGTTGATGAAAAAGTCTTGTAACTCATTCAAAGTTTTTATCAATAATATTTTCACTTAGAAATCTCAACATATTCTTCTGGTATGGGCTGATCCATTATTGTGGGTGGATTTTAAATCCCACATTGAACACATAATATATATATGTATATAATGCAATAGTATATATAACATATTATGTATAGGTGTTTATAATCGTATTATGGTGAATATGTATAATATATGTGTATGTTAAATATATTAATATTTAAAAAAATTGAAATTGCTTATTTAAGGAATTACTAATGACATAAAATGCACAGTGATACTGCAATCAGCTCAATTTATAATTCAAAATCTAAACAAAATTAAGATTAGTCAAAATCAAGCCAGCAGAGGACCTAGTCTATTTCATTAACATATTTTTTTAATTAAAAATGAATAATGATTAAAGTATGTATGTTCAAGGTATGTTTATTATTCATCCAAAGCATTAAACCACAAATAACTTAACTACAGACGGAGATGTATAATTTAATAAATACATTTTTATACAAGAAAGAGGATCCTTTTATGTTTTAAAATGTACACCCAGTTTACCCTGATACCTTGCGCGATCTCACCATGAACCTGTCTTAAAAACTACACTATCAACTACGAAGCAAGAAAGTCAAGGTTCCTACCTTTCATAGTAAACGGAGTATACATGGAATAATAACATACTTGAAAAATGTACTCTACCACTATAAGCATGGGTGGTAGGTTTTCAAAGATATGTATGTGGTTTATGTTACAAACATTCAGTGGTGGCTTGGGGCTCTTAACGATGGGAGGTGCAGATCGTTCATAGGCAGGCACGAAGTAGCGGAGGTTGGGGTTGTACGAATATGTACTTAAACTAATGTGTTGGAGATTAGGAAGGTTACCTTTTGAGGAAATTTACCTGCACTTACGTGGAAATCCGTTTAGGGAAAAAGCACCCCAAGTTCATCCGAACCGGATTCGAACCCTGGCCTCCTTTTTGACAGTATAGTCTATTGAAAGAGTAACACCTTAGACCATGTGCCAACCATAGTGGGTTGGAGGAAATGTTTCAACTTATAAAGATCACCATGTTTAAATTAGTTTAACAAACAGTGTAATTCATCTACGGGAAGGTCAGAGATCGAAGTCCTGACGGGTGTAGTGGAAATTGTTTTTCACAGATATTCCATTGAGGCACTTTTTATTCGCTTCACTTTAATGTGGGCTCACGTCTTATTAATTTCCCTCCCCGTTAATAGCCCTTGTTAAATTTACTACCTAAGAAAAAGATCCCGAGCCATAAATAAGTCTTTCTTCATCTATAGTCCATTCACCATAAGAGGTGACAGCTAGCAGAATAGCAGAATATGTAAAAATGGCTAAAATAGAAACCTAATAAAAAACCAATTGTTTGTTGTGAGAGTTATAACTTCCAAAAGCAACAACAAATAATCAATATGGTCCTGCATATCATATGGCTTAGCGAATTATTCTTCAAGTTTCGTCGTTACTAAAACCAAATATTAAACCAAATATCTACAATAATAAAACGTCACACTATAACATTAGGAAAATGGACGTGGTGGTGTACAATTTGAGCAGTGATATTTCGAGTGGGAGTTCTCCACTATTACCTGATAGTGGGTACAATATTATGGGTAAGCCTACTCTATAAGGAAAAAGTATGTTCACTTACATGTTTATAATTTTATTCCTAATAATTACTCGTAATACATTATATTGCGAGCTGACTACTATTATGCTTGACTTATTGTCAATTTGTCTAACTTGTGTGAATCTAGTCTTTAAATGTCTTATTTTTATGCATAAAACCAAATCTAGTTGTGAATTTGGTGACCGAAGCTAAAAGAAGCAGAGCTGAATATATGCTCTCAATGGTACCGAGGCAACGGCTCCATGTTTCCCAGCCATCTATTTCATACTATTATTATAACCGGAAGAGGATAACAGAAAGATCAAGCAGGGCAAGAGCAGTGGCCAGTCAAACACGTGGCTTTGGATCTATGGCAGGGGTCGGCTCGGCGGGAAAACTGACGTAATATGGTTTAATGTATCTATCTCCTTCATCCAATGAGACAGTAAACCCCTCTTCTATGCAGAACCGATTGAACTCTTCCAATGAGGGAACTTTCACAATCCTGATTCGTGATTTCCTTGGTGAAAAAATATTTGTTAAAGATCATAGGGTATCGGATTTTTTGAAGAAAACACACACATACTAGGGATATTACTTTTAATAGGGAGAATTGACCAATAAACAATCCGCATCAAGGATGGCGCAACAGTTAAAATCGTGCTAAATGTTTGATTATACTTGAGGGAAGGCGTAATAGTAAAGAGTAATAAAAATCTATACAAATATATTGTATTTTTATTGTTAATAATTGGTTTTGCACATGTTTTGTTGCCTATTAACTATCTTTAATTAACTAGAGTATTACTCATTTTCTTTAGTAGTATTTGCATAATCAGTAGTCTCCAACTCCTCTTTCTTATCACCTTATTCTAGGAGTGTCAGTCTAATCATCTTATTGGTATTTTATTTAAAACCTGTAGCATCATATATGTTTGCTACGTATACCATGTTTCTTCTCGCAGAGTTCCCTTCTTAAGCCACTCCAGTGGTAGCGCAATCTGCCTTCCCGCCAAGTTAACGATACCGCACTGTATCGGTGGGACGGATGCACCCTGGCCTCGGAGCCAACTAAACGTTCCAACATTTAGCTTTATCAAATATAATGTTGGTCCTCACCCATCTGGGGGAAAGAACATTTACTAGGGAATTCGTCAAGTGCGGTAGTATCCCATTGACTTCTGAAAAGATTTTTGAAAGAGAATACAAATTTTGCTGGAAAGGCATCTAGGGAACTTTTATATGCCCCAATCGACATTGACCCATTCAGAAGGAAGTTGTGCTACCTCTTTCCACAGTCCGGTAAAAATAGGTCTATCTTGACAAGGCTTGGACCCTCAAACATCGGGTTCTGTGGTTAGCATGAACGCTTGCCCCCCTCCCCTTTTTTTAATCGACTCTGTGACTCAAAGTAAGAAATTATATCTTAATTATTCCTATTTTTAATTTGTGTTTTGGGGCTGCAGATAAATCCTACATTATAATTAACTACACCTTTACAGAGTACATTCATTTGAATAAACATTTTACAAGTAACCACAATGTTTATAAAGATGAACATTTTCTTTCCCTTATAGATCTTATATCATTGTTTAAACGCATCTTTTATTGGATATTATGTGTTCATAAGACAAGTTCTAGTATAACACAGCCATAAAATGCTGACATATTTGTTTATTGTTAATGAATCTATTTGTTTTAATACATACTAATTATAATCCATGTGTAATAAAATCGTTAAATTTACTTTAAATGAGTATGGGTATGCTCAATTACACTCGATTGTATACAATTCACAACTTAACCTAGAACAAAACGCTAAATACTACTATAGCTTAGGTGTTTACAAACTGGATAGTTAAGGAGTCAAATTTGCATTGCAGTTGGTTGACCTTGACGGGAGGTCAGGGCTAAAATCTCTGCAAGATAAACTGTAAATGGCTTTACAATTGTGATTTTAACAATAAAGCTCATACCTTCCCTCCGCCCTATGTTATACAAGAAAGCTTACTTATTAGAGTAAGTTAATTGTAACTAATGTAAGAAAGGACTTATTTTTGGCCCGGCATCTTACTACCCGATCGGGTTACACGCCTATGTAATAATTACGCTAGTGTGTTTAGGGATTAGGAAGGTTATATTAATAGGAAATGTGCCAGTTATTTGCGTGTAGGGAGAGTGGAAAACCATTTTGAAAACAGCTCAGTACACACAACCGAGATTAGAACCTCGATTTACCCGTTATTGGCCGACTAGTCCACTGCAAGAATAGTGCCTTAGACCATGCGGCCCCCGAATCGGGTAAGAAAGGAGTTAGCAATTAAAGAATAAATGGTGCTATGCAATCGTAAATCTTTTCTCTTAAAATATATTACATTTTAAATGCAATAATTTAAAAAACTTGATTTCAGTAAACTTACCTCAGATGAATCTTTCTTCGTAAAACAATATACAGTGTCATTTATCATTTAAAACTTTCGCCCTCAGATATTCAATTTTAAAAAAATCCTCTGGGACTTTTTTGAACAATTTAAAATTTCAAAAAATCAGTCCTCAGTAAACTATCATTAAATTAATTTATCTCTGAAATTCAAGTGTAGATCTTTATTAAGTATCTATGATACTCCCGAGAGAGCTTTTAGAGCCTTACATCTAAACCATTGAAACACATATTAGGAGTTTCAAAAGTCAGCTATCGGTTGGCTGCCTTTATGTTATACCTAAGTTTAATATCACGATTCCCCCTAAACAAAAATATTAACCAACCACCAAACCATTTTGGAGAGCCCCAGGTAGAGACAAAAAACTCAAATAATAAAACACATAGTACCATACAATCATCTCCAGGTGGAAAATGTTTTGACAAGAAAGTAAGTTATCAAGTTGCAGGAAAATATACTATTTAGAATTAGTAACATATTTGTAGTACCGAATGTAATAAAATCAGGATCTCAAATTGTGGACAGTCCCTGCAGCTACATTGTCATGGCTGCCACGTTTCAAATTAAATTTATATTGTCATTATCTTAAGTAAGGTAATTTAAACTTAGTATTTTTTCCAGGAAGAAAAGAATAGGCTACTTATTTAATACAATATGACTAACCCTATATTTTTTTATAAAAAAATTGAAAATATTTATTTGTAACAATTATTTGAGTGTCAGACCTAAAATATTGTGCCGAAGTCATTTTCATAATTGTTGACGAGTGTGTGCGTAGGAACCGATATATATATATATATATATATCTGGTGTTTGGTTTCATTTCATGTGAGAAAACAACTGTTCACACACTCATGTGCTGTTTCATATATTTGGTGCACAAATTAAACAAATATTAAGAATTGATTGCTGTCGAACAAAGAGTAAGGATTTGAAACAATCTTACATAATAGAATTCTCCAAAATTATGCCAAACTCCCAATTATCACATTCCCAAATTTTCTATGTTTGCAAAGTTTATAATTCTATGTCAGGATCTAGAACAGAGGTTGGCAACGTTTTTGATATTGCAGTCCACAAGGGGTTTAAAAAAATGGTGGGATGGTTTGAGAAAATGTCGAACAAAAGATATTTACTTTAAATATTTTGAACAGTAACTAGTTATTAGTTTTTTTATGGACACAATTATTTGTTTGCTAAATGTTTTGTGGGCTAGATAAAATCAGTTGATGCGGCACGTAGGCCGTTGGCAACCGCTGACCTAGAAAATATTCGGTCTCCCTAACTATCCAATGGTGGGAACAGGCCGAGGAGGAGAATACTACAATGCATGTAATCGTTTCGCACTCATACCGACAAACAAGACAATGTTCTCCTGTTTGACGCTACAGCAGCGTCGACAATGTTCTCTTTACTACGTTCTAGCAGCGTCGACAATGTTCTCTTTACTACGTTCTAGCAGTGTCGATACTTTCTCTACCACTTACTATATCAACTATTTGGAAATAACACAAACACAGATTTATGTTTAAATATGAGGAAATGGTGTTTGATACGGCTTGGAATGACGTATCTTACTTAGATATTAGCCCTTTCCTTCCCAGCAATAAAATTAACAACCAAACTTGATAAATGCCTCCCACGCAACGCAGGATATTCTACAAGATAGGTAGTGCTTTTATTTTATCTCGGGAAAATAATATACTTCCATTGGGGGAATGGTGGGGAGGAGTAGGAAAGAAGGGAAGTATTAGCTGAAAACTGAAGGAAGTAAACTGTATGTGTACTTGTTTGCAATTTTAGCTATAAAGTCTTGTTTATTTACCACACGCGGAATTAATTTAAAAATATATATATTTTCCTGCTGAGTGATACAATATGTCCTGGGAGTATCTCAACTGAAACATGTAAAGATGAATATATTGCAACTAAATAAGATTCCATCTGGGTTTATTAAAATCAAATAATGGGCGAAAGTCCAGCAAACCAGACTTCAATTATGAGGATTGAGATCGATCCAAATTTATTAATAGAATTTTTGTTTCTGTTTTTTCAAACTATTACTAACTCTCCAGGTAAATACTTCAAACTTTCCTTCCTTTTCCGGTTCAATTAGTCTGGATAGTAGTCTGTAGGCATTATTAAAAGAAAAATGAACATTAAAGCACAAAGGTATTGATTTTAAAATAGCCCATATAAATAAATTCAGGAGATTTGAAAAATGTCCATATATACACAATAACGGGATTAAGGTTGAAATAAGGGAAATTTTAAAGCACAAAATAGCTTTTAAATTTTGTATCATTGGCTGTGTGTATATGTGTTATGTGTGTAAATAATAATAATAATAATAATAATAATTATTATTATTATATTGTTTACTATCTATTTTGGCCTGGCATCTTACAATTTTAAATCCAGGCCATATTTACACATTGCCAAAGAAATTTCTACTAATATACAATTTCGATTTTTTTTTGTCTTAACAGGTTCGACACCTAAATTACCTACTCAAGATACAATTTCAGTCTCATTCCAGTTGATCCGCCCCGGGTGTATTACTTCCCCTGTACCCTTCTTCACTGGTTACCCCATCAGACATGGTTTCCCATCCCAGCCCGACGGTGCACCCAGCAGTGGCGAGCATCCCCCTATCCGCCACCTGGGGTGGCGTCCTATCGGACCAACCACTTCCTTTCTTGTCTTTCCCCTATTTCTACATACCCTGAAATTGTTTCTCCTAGCCTACCCATACTATTACCCTCCCTTCCCTATCCTATTCTAGTCTTATCATAGTCTTACAGCTAACTAGTCTAAGCCAATCCATACACTCTGGGGACATCCGATGCCCCCATGGTACAAGGGAGCTACTGAGCAGCCACCTATCTCCATCTTGACGCATAGGGCCCCTACAAGACCTGATCCTGCTCTATTTGTTTCCAAGAGGCGGTATCTGCGGTCACAGGGTTCCCCCCTGCGCCCTATTTATTTCCTCGTCTTTCCCCAATGTTGGGCTGGAATGATGATCCTTCAGATTACCGGGGTTACCTCAGTAAATCTCCAGATCCATCAGCCGAACTTGTATACCAGTCCTATAAAGCTATGTGTTCGCCACTTTCCGGAATCTTTCCTTTTTCTCATGAGAGGTTGTATATCAGTATTTCCGCAAAACAACCTTCTCCTTCTACTATATTCCTCCCGCTGGGACCTCACCCGCGTCCGTCTCAGTCCCGCTTCCCGTGTTTTTGTCCTCGTCCCTGTCTCCGTCTTCGTAACTGACATTCTCTTCGTCACTGCCGTCGCTAGTCTCTTGCCCTCTGCCTGTTTAGTCTTTATCCCAGTCTTTGTCTCTCTCGCAGTTCCCTTATGTATTCCGTCTTAGTCCTTTATGAACCTTCTGTCACTAGCGTGTCTAAGAACCTCCAATGGGCGGGATCTCTCAGGATACCCCCAACCAGTCTCCCCTCCTGCACTTCCTGCTGGTTAGGTCTTCTTATCTCAAGCGTACGGGCACATTCCAGCACAACATGTTCCGGGGTACCCACCTCACCACATTCACACAGATCAGTTTCGACCAATCCCATCTTCCTTAAGGATTCCGGGTACGGCCCCTTCCCCGTGATGAACTGGACCAGACCCAGGGATGGTTCCAGATGCACATTATCAATCCTCTCAACCACATTGGGAAAGAGTTGATAAGCCCTCCTACGAGTTTCACTGCCCTCCAAGCGTCTCTGCCATTCCCTTAACAAGGCAACTACTACGTCCTCAGATGTCTCAACTTCGGGTGAGGTGAGTATCCTAACCTTCTCCCAGTTATTCTTCCTTTTCCAGTACCCAATTGTTCTCTTCCTAACTAGAAGGTCCAACGGCCACACTCCTAGAGCAACGTTCAGTGCGTCTGTCGCCACTGTCCGGTAGGCACCCGTAAGTCTCAGGACATTCCTCTGTATACTCCGGACAGCTCTAGCCGGCCCCATTGCTCTACAGATGGCATCCTCTGTCGATCTACCCCTTGGAAAGCCATACTGCTGTTGATGCATGCCCACTCCTGTCCTGTGCCTTAATAATCTTTCGCACAGTATTTTTTCCTGGAGTTTCCCACTCGTGTTTAGCAGGCAGATAGGTCTATATGACTTTGGAAGAAGCGGATCCTTATCCTCCCCCTTGCTTAGCACAATGACCTCGCTCTGCTTCCAGATGTTCGAGATTCTGCCCTGAGCGAGGCATTCGTTTAGCAGGCCNGGTGCCATCTTCAGTTTGACACTTTTGCACCACCTTACAAGCCCTTCTAGCACTCTATTAGATCTTTCCTCCAGGCTCCTCCTTGAGTTATCTTCTACCACTATTAGAAGGTCGTCCACGAAGGCGACCACCCCGTGCGTTTCAGGGATCTCCTCCAGCATCTGCAGTCCCAGCTCCAGTCCCAAATTCCAGAATATTGGCCTGCAGATCGATCTCTGGGGGCATAGTCAGTCTTTTCTGCATGCTGATACTCGAACACCTCAGGGTGGCGTACCTATTCCGGCAGAAGTCCTTCAATCTTCTGTACAACTGCCCTGGATATTGCAGTTCTCTTAACCAGCCGAACAACGCCGGCCACCATAGGCTGTCAAACGCCCCCGAGATGTCTACGAATATCCCCACCACGTATCTGTCAGGGGCCGAATATATCAATTCCATTGCTCTACAGATGGCATCCTCTGTCGATTTACCTCCAATTTAATTAGATAAAGTGATTTTAATTTTGATACTGGCTACAAATATGTTAACAAGTAATAAAGTATGTTTGCATTATTAATACTACAGATGTAAAGTATTATGCTTATTATTATTATTATTATGGTGACCTGGCGGTCTAGGGGTAAGGTGTCAGACCTCGGTGCTGGACGTCCGGAGTTCAATCCTCGGTCCCGGCAAAGATTTATCTGATTGCCAAACCCTTCCTTCACCACTGACAAGACGTGTATTAATCAAAACTTGCGAATGTGAGGAATGCCAGGCCTCCACCGTGGTTCGGATTCCACGTTAAACTGTAGGTCCTCCATTTCATCTTACAATCACCCTGCCATCACATATTAGCGTAAGAGCGTATAATCCGAACGGGTAGTAAGACGCGGTGCTAATAATAATAATAATGATAATGTCATCATCACATATCCTATGCACACTCCGTTTACCCTGAAAGCCTGAGCCTGTGCTACACAAGGTAACCTTACTCGCCACTGCTGCAGTAGACACTAATATCTTAGAGTGACGACAGTAGTCTTCACTCGCATGTCCATCCAGCGACTGAAAATAATCACGAGACACAGCAAATAAAAACTATCGGGAAGATTACTCAGAAGGACAATCTCACCAGTTATATCGTGAACTGAATAAGGTGGGTTTCGAAATTTAGGATGAAGGCCCACTGAGGAAAAAATGAGAACTTGAGATGCATATTAAATGTCGTAAAACTGTTTGACGATGACCGACAGCATTTTCAAAGGTGTGCACGGGCTAGACTGACTTACTCGCCACGAATACAAGCATAAAATATCAGCAACGTGTGACAGGCGAGTAGCAGCTACTAAGTGGCGACGAGTAAAGTCGCCTAGTGTAGGCCTTCCACAGGCTTAACCCTGACCGACTATACTAGTGTCCTATCTAGGCCGGGTTGATGATACACGTGAAGTCTGAGACAGCATTTCGGATTCTGCGGTTCTCGTTCCATCGACGATATTTGTAGCGTTCCTTATTCCAATCAGTCGTGTTATGTGGTGGAGCACACAAAGACATGCCGTATCCTCACCACATTGCTTATTTTGCTGAGCCGGGGAAATACCGTGATCTGAAAAGCCTATCATTCTCATGATCGCAACGAGAATACAGGATCCCGTTTAAGTTGCCGCGTCTAAGATATGGGGCTGGGAATGTTATACAAGTGTGAACACGGCTTTATACGATACCCCATAGGGGAAACGTGCAAGATAATCCTTTCAGGGTAAACGAAAGTTAGACCCAACTGGTGGTTTACCATTAAAAAAAAAAAACATAAACAAAATGCGATGATGTACTTTTAAATATGTGTACGCCGTTTGCTAAAGATTAAGAAAGTTATACAAATTGCAATATATTCCCTTTTAAATTTTGTCCATAGCACGAGCCGACTCGGTATTTTCAAATATAAGTAGACATCTATTTTGTTTATTTTGAGTATGTGTGCACTGTATCTTACCACCCATACGGGCTATCCACACATTCACACTTATAGGATAAGAAGGGTAACATTTAAGGTGGGATGGGGGAGGGGGGGGGACGTGAGAAAAGTTCAGAGTTTTTGCTGTTTTTATGTCAAAAAATTTTTTAGCCAAAATAAATCAAATATTTCTCCAATAGAAACATAGAGTTTAACTTTCTTCACATGATGGTATCAACAATTGTTGAATATCTGTCATGAGCATAGCGGAATTTTAAATAAAGAGAAAAGGTTGTCATTATATTCCAGGACACACTTAACCGATATTCAACAACTGTTGATACCATCGTGTGAAGAAAATTAAAATATATGTTAGTACCGGTATTGAAGAAATATTTTATTTATTTTGACCAAAAATATGTGTTGCCATTAAAACTGCAAAAACAACTGCCTTTTCTAGCATTCCCTTCCACCTTAATTAAATATACGCGGTGGTACTATGGAAACCCGTTTTGGGAAACCACCCTAAGTACACTCAGACGGGATTCAAACCCCAACCTCCCCATTACCAGTACTCTACTACAGTAAGAAGGAGATGCCTCAAAGCAGGCCAGTACAATCATTCCTCGACTTAGGGCCACAAATTTATTAGGATATTGGCTGGGGGACATACATGAAATGTATAGGAACTACTGCCCAAATATTGTAAAAACAGGAGCGATTAATTATTTATTTGTAATAATTACCCTAGTATATTGGACAAGTAAGATTATAATTACAATTTTGTGAGCTTCATATAAAATAGTGAGTATTTAAGTAATTTCCAAGAGCCTAATTTGTTGTTTATTTATATAATTTGAAGTATTTCAATTTTATTTGGCGGTTCGCATAGAACAAACTCGAGGCCCACAAACGGCCCACGGGATACGGGTTGGACAATCCGTCACTAGACCGTGTGGGCACCGATACGGATTGTTGCCTACTAACGTATATAGGGCTATTCATTAGTTTACAATAACTGGACTATCATTATTATTTAAGTAATTGGAAAAATGAAAGTATTACTATCAACATTATTTTTTAAGCTTTTTTAGGAAAAAACAATTATTTATTTGTCCTCAGGGAATGCTCATTTCAGATGGATTGTTGCTATAAGATCTAAGCAAGTTTATTATAATATTGATTCAATTTTTAAATTTATCAACATTTTCTTTGCATTTTATTTAGACAATGACATAATCTTTTACTGAACTTGACGTAAGAAACATTTTTTTAATATCTATAACTACATCTTTACTGAGAAGATAAAAACTGTTTCCCAAGCTACCAATAGTCTAAGTGGTCATCTACTACGTAATAACTTCATTCTAAGAGTCTTCAAAGAACTGCCATTTCCCGAATATAGCAGAAAAAACATGATCTAGGCTCATTTTAACTTTTAAAGTAAGCTATTATTAAGTACAGCTAGACTTACGTATATTTGAGCAATTTTTCTTACACACATTAAACTTAACATAGAATTGGTTTTACTTAATGATCGTTTAATATTATTTTAGATTCACGAACAGTTAATCTACGTTCAGTAGGACTATCACTAGTTTGATCCACGCCCAATTGATCTAAGAACAGTTGGCCCTTTATGGATTGCAAACAATTAAACTTTTGAACAAACAGTGGCCTCATGTCGGATTCTTATTTTTAATGTAGTACTGGCATCTTGAAGAAAATCCCAGGGAGAATGATAATTTACATCACAATTCCTGTCATTGCTATCCTGTTCTCCTAGATTTACCTCAGTGTCGTAAATCCTCCTTTCTGTAATGTTGAGCCTGCAAGTTCTCCTCTCCCTCAATACTGGGAGAAACTGCTTCATTTGAGACAGGATGTGGGGTGTAAATGCAAAGTGAACGATTAGATTGGATGTCTGAATCCGGCATGAAACCTTACTCTTGATGTGATATTGCATAGTCAATTATATGGAAACTATTCTAAACACAAATGTACTAAAGCTAACATTGGTTCTCATGTATTATATTGATTGACATAATAAACAATATATGTTGGTTCTTAATACAAAAAGAAAGTCCTAAAATAAAGTAATTAAACTTTATTAAAAATGTTTTAGTAAATATTAATTCAATTTATTAGTTTGGGTCTAGCTACTAAAATGACGTTAGTTCTGGTAAAATTCTTGACTTAATTATCTCCACAGTTAGTGTGCCTGGGTACAGTAACGGAACTAATAATTTGTATAGCCTATATGTGGCAACAAAAAAAATAAAATTAGATTAAACCTTAGGACGTGTTATTTATTTTGTACACATAAGCCTACTTAAATTAAACCCGCTCTAATGATCACACGGACTAATGCTTGATTCGAGTATAGTTTTGCCAGTGACGAGGAGGTCAGGGCTCGAATATGGTCGGATCCACCTAGGGTGGTATTTTTTAAGCGACTGCCTACTATTTTGACCCACAGAAATGTCGAAGCTGAAATAGGCGCTTTAAGGGACTTATTCATTAGATAGGCTAAAACCAACAGAATAGGCAGTTACAGGCACTATAAAGTTAACATATTGCAATCGTAATACCATGAAGCGCATAGTCTATAGGCTATTATATATCATCTTCTTATGTTTTACGATCAAGGAAAAGAAAAGGAAAATAGGCGAAGTCCTGTCCATAATAATAACTGTAAGTTACTACATGTTGATTGTGTGTGTATATACATTGTTCCTAGAAATTGGTCCATCAGTCCAGAACTTTATTAATTGGGAGACACATATTTTAGTTAAGGTGTAATATTTAATATATAGGATGAAATGAATACATATTTACTGCTATCTATCATCCAGAGCTTGAAACACACGAAGCTAGGATAACAAATGTTCACCTAACTCCTGGTAGTAGTAGCACAAAGGATCACAAATGTTCACCTAACTCCTGGTAGTAGTAGCACAAAGGATCACAAATGTTCACCTAACTCCAGGTAGTAGTAGCACAAAGGATCACAAATGTTCACCTAACTCCTGGTAGTAGTAGCAGCACAAAGGATCACAAATGTTCACCTAACTCCAGGTAGTAGTAGCACAAAGGATCACAAATGTTCACCTAACTCCAGGTAGTAGTAGCACAAAGGATCACAAATGTTCACCTAACTCCAGGTAGTAGTAGCACAAAGGATCACAAATGTTCACCTAACTCCAGGTAGTAGTAGCACAAAGGATCACAAATGTTCACCTAACTCCAGGTAGTAGTAGCACAAAGGATCACAAATGTTCACCTAACTCCAGGTAGTAGTAGCACAAAGGATCACAAATGTTCACCTAACTCCAGGTAGTAGTAGCACAAAGGATCACAAATGTTCACCTAACTCCAGGTAGTAGTAGCACAAAGGATCACAAATGTTCACCTAACTCCAGGTAGTAGTAGCACAAAGGATCACAAATGTTCACCTAACTCCAGGTAGTAGTAGCACAAAGGATCACAAATGTTCACCTAACTCCAGGTAGTAGTAGCACAAAGGATCACAAATGTTCACCTAACTCCAGGTAGTAGTAGCACAAAGGATCACAAATGTTCACCTAACTCCAGGTAGTAGTAGCACAAAGGATCACAAATGTTCACCTAACTCCAGGTAGTAGTAGCACAAAGGATCACAAATGTTCACCTAACTCCAGGTAGTAGTAGCACAAAGGATCACAAATGTTCACCTAACTCCAGGTAGTAGTAGCACAAAGGATCACAAATGTTCACCTAACTCCAGGTAGTAGTAGCACAAAGGATCACAAATGTTCACCTAACTCCAGGTAGTAGTAGCACAAAGGATCACAAATGTTCACCTAACTCCAGGTAGTAGTAGCACAAAGGATCACAAATGTTCACCTAACTCCAGGTAGTAGTAGCACAAAGGATCACAAATGTTCACCTAACTCCAGGTAGTAGTAGCACAAAGGATCACAAATGTTCACCTAACTCCAGGTAGTAGTAGCACAAAGGATCACAAATGTTCACCTAACTCCAGGTAGTAGTAGCACAAAGGATCACAAATGTTCACCTAACTCCAGGTAGTAGTAGCACAAAGGATCACAAATGTTCACCTAACTCCAGGTAGTAGTAGCACAAAGGATCACAAATGTTCACCTAACTCCAGGTAGTAGTAGCACAAAGGATCACAAATGTTCACCTAACTCCAGGTAGTAGTAGCACAAAGGATCACAAATGTTCACCTAACTCCAGGTAGTAGTAGCACAAAGGATCACAAATGGTGGCTGACGGAGAAGGAGATAAAGAGGACAGCACTGGACTAAAAGTGTTAGTCCTTACAAAGATTGTTGGACTAGAATTCACATTGGACTGCAATACACGTGTTTAATTATTTCAAAACCCTCCAAACTAAAACATGTTTAAAAATATAGAAATTATATACAATCGTGCAGCGGAAGTTAAAAAACGTTATTAAAAATTAGGATTATAAATGGAGTGGTATACAAAAATTTATGGACTTTAATAATAATTATGGTAATATAACTAAAAATCTTGGAGACTTTCACTTTACGTATGAAGCATATTTGAGTTCTTAATATAGTTATGGACTTTGCTATTTTATTGGTATAATCTTTTCTTCTACTGAATTATTTCACCAAGCAGATATAATATTACCAAACAAATCTTACCAAAGTGTTTCGAAAGCAAAAACATCACCTTAGTGGATTGTTTTGTGGAGTATCTTGGTGAGCGAGTGAACTAGAAATAACCTAGCATTTATCTATACTTTTGGACACTATTGTGCTTGGTAATTAAAAAAAAACAATACTTAAGTATTTTTTGAAAGGTACAGAAGATACACACGCATACATTTAGGAACTATTACAAAATAGTACTTTTGGAAAACCCACATCAAACATCACATTAATATACTATTTTATTTAGCTTAAAATACGGAAACCTGTGCTTAAAATCCCGACACAGACCTAATGACAAACACGAAAAAATCCAAAATTGAGATTTTTCTTAAGACGGAAAAGTCTTGTCAAATTCCGGGGTTCAATCCACTGTCCCGGCACAGATTAATCTGGTTACCAAACACTTCCTTCACCTCTGACAAGACGCGTATTAATCACAACTTGTGAATGTGTGGAATGCCAGATCTCCACTGTGGTTCGGATTCCACGTTAAACTGTAAGTCCTTCATTTTAATTCACAATTACCCTACCATTACACATTAGCGTAAGTGAGTATAACCCGAACGGGTAGTAAGACGCGGGGATAATAATAGTAGTAATAATAATACTAATCTTGTCAAATCCTTTTTCCCATCAAAATATTGGTGTTATTTTAAATTTGGTTTGTATTAATTCTTCGAAAATGTTTACATCGTCCAACGTCTACCACACATGTACCCCATGAAGTTCTGATGCAGGTAGTGTCTTCATGCTCTAGTGCTTTGCCACCAAAGAAAGCCTTATTATTTGTTAACGAACGACACACGTATAAGGTGTAAAAGGCAATGAAGAAAGCATGCGTGAGTCACCACAGCTAAGCGTATGAATGAAAATCCTGTACACGCTTTGTCACATTCCGCCATGCATTTTTTTGTGTGTGTTATTATAAGTGAGTGGTCGAACTGGTTAGTTGACTCTTCATAGTTTCCTACAGAGCCACTATTCGGGATGCACTTCTAGTCTACAGGCCATTCCTCTCTTGGACTGCAGTGCTAGTATAGGGGAACCTACCAGCCTGACAGAGTACACTGATCATGTTTAATTAGAAATACAAAGCATTCACACTTTATTCTAATACATTTCAAATTTTGTTTATGTCAATAAATGCGTATGTTTTATTAAAACCAACTACAGAGATTTTTTTTTATTGTGTGTAGCTTACGCACACTTTTAGAACACCCTAATTATCAACACCAAAATTACAAACTAGTCTAAGCCTAAGAAAAACACAGCATTCAATCCCTCATCCGTCAGTTTAATAATAAACATTCGATCATACCAGGAAAAGAACCCGGGACCCAAGCTAATTTGGCACACGTGCTAACTACTGTATTAAGGTGTGGTACTCATCCCAGTGAATTGGCTGACAAATATATCAAGGTATAATATATTGTTGTTGGATATTAAATATATTTTCAAATATTTAACCATGTCTTGACGATTACAACAAAATTCAGCCTGTTTAACTAAACAAATAAATAAGTATATTTGTTTCCAAGTGAATGTAAAATTGACTTAACGTTGTACGCGCAGCCAATATTAAAATTTTAAAATGTGAATGGGATTAATTGATAAAACTCCTCAGTCGTCAACGTCACAAATGTGTTTGTTCTTCGAGACCGGGAGAGTGCAGACCACGTGACCCGCTTTGCAGCTCTAAAACACCACCGCACATAAATGGGAGGTGATATTGGCATGTAGATTTTTCAAAAAATAAATTGAACTATTATTATAATTTGTTCCATTTAAAATAGACATATAAAATAAAAATAAAAAAATTTCTAAGAAGACAACTTTTTCATGTTTTACTTTAAATACTTCAAGAGGTTTAATAAGTATTTATGTATTATTTTTAAAATCTTTTGTATAAGATAACCATTTCAAACTTTGCGGGCATTTTTCACGACTAATACTGGAGCCACAATAAAATGATTGTCTTTCCCACTAAATTATAGCGAGACTTTTGACGTGGTGCTTTGTGAAACTCGTGTAACTGAAACACAATGTTAATTTCCGTAAGTTGTTTAGTTATTTTCTTAGCTCATATTGGTTTAACTAGATAAATCAGTGAATGTCATATAATATACAGGGTTGCCACTATTTTCTTATTACCAAATTCCCTGTGTTTTCCAGGTTTTCCAGAGGAAATTTTCATCTTTCCAGACACCTAATAGATATTATAAATATAATTATAGAGGCATTAATTTTGTTTTAAAGAAAATTTAATAATGAAGAGCGGTAATTGTCATTGAAAGCATGTTTTATTGTGCAAGAGAAACACATGTTTAAGAATTATTTGGAAAAAGGATGAGAAATTAATGAAAAATTTTCTAAAAGGAAAAATTGGTTATATTTTCTGTCTACCCTAAATGTAATGAAAAAAAAGGAAATACCAAAAATACAATTTTGAGTTTAAATGTGGTCTCTACTTTTTTTTATAAGAATGTATTACTTTGTTTAGAAAACATGTTAACCAATCTTAATTATTGAATATGTACTAACGAGTAAACTTTATCAAGATAACAGTTTTATAACATTAGCTAAAAGAATACAAACTTCAGCAGTTCTCAAGATACACAAAAGTTTAACATAGAAATAACAAGTAGTATATATATATATTTTTTTTTTGCCAATCTTGATTATTGTATATATACCAATGAGTAAGCTTTAACAAGATAACATAAATAAACCTAGAATAAACAACCTATTTGTTCAATTTATACCAGCATAATTATATCTTTATCTTGTATTGTTGTAACGACATGAAATTTTTTTCAAGTAATAATGCAACAGTAACACACATGTTCCATAGCATTGCCTAAGATAATACAAACTTCAGCAGCTGTCAAGATACACAAACGTTAAACATAGAATAAACACGATATAATATAGTTAGTTATCTCACTTATATACAGGAACCATTATGTTTTTAAGAACTAATAGTTACGTAAGAAGACAAGATTATTTTATCAAATTAACAAATATGAAAACATCTATAGTTTCTTTTATTAAAGTATGCTTAGGAATTCACAAAAAAAATATCTTAAAGTTGGAGGTACTATTTATGTATGACTGATTATGTGTGAGTATGTACTATATGTAGTCCATTTCACAGGGGGTGGGTGAGGTAGGGTAGCTATGAGCAGACACAAACACAATCGGACATTTTTACAATAGACTAGCAGGCTGGAGGCAATATTTTCATAAACTTTTCACTTTACAGTATACTCCATTTTGTTATCGTGGCCACGGCAGCAACCAGCTAAATCCACCTTTGCTAAATCGGGAGGTGACTGTAGTAAAAATGTTAACACCCATAAAGATAAAAACAGACAATATTGACACCTTGGCAATTTCTAAAAAATTATAAATAGCAAAATTGTAAAATAGGTAGGGTACAGTCTTAAAACATCACGCTACAAAAACAATAATCTGGGATACTTACCTCTTTCAAAAGGAGTAATCTTTTTTAAACAAGACAAATAAGTTTAACACACCAAATTCCAAAGAATAAATTCATTCGACTGGCAGGAGAAACACGTGCCAGCAGCATGGGCTTGATGAAGTTGGGGGATGGGGGTGGAGGAAACGAGACGTTTGTGTTATTGGCGGGGGTGAGTGGAGGAAGCCGAAAGGGCGCGGCATTTGCCGAACGAAAACAAGTCGTCTCAGTTGCACTCAGGACTTATCTCAAGCTGATGAGGTGCTGGTAAGCATAGTCATAATATGAGACGTGTTCCAATCAGACTGCTCAATTCTCCAGTTACAAATTTTAGTCTATTTTATTCCTACTAGTTTAAGCTTGCAAGCACTGTATTGCCCAGTTTCACTAACAAATTCCAGGAAATTCTAGCTTTTTGGTGAAATTCCCTGTGTTTTCCCGGTTTTTTCCAGACACAAACAAATTCCCTGTCTTTTCCCGGTTTTCCCTGTTTTCCAGGTGCGTGGCAACCCTGATATAGCAATAGCATGCTAAATTCATCTAAATAGCTATGTCAATTTTTAAGTTATAAAATGGCGACTCCACTGAGTACAAAAAGGACAGTGCTATTACGAGGAAACCAATGGATTAGAAAGAGATGATAAGTGCCCATAAGAGTCTGTAGTGCAATTTAAGAGTGGAATGGCCTATAGAGCTGCATTTTCCCCTCGACACAAGGCCTGATAGTGGGTGTTGCTCATCGCTGCTACTTGTTCGGTAACAGAAAAGACTTGTATGAGAGTATAAGTTGCGTACCAGTACCGTATAAGTTGCCTATTGAACTTACTGGCTGTATTTTTATCACTGGTTGATGCTGGGAATGTTTGACAGTGAAAATGTATTGATTTCTGTTTGCGGAAAGGTAAAAGACCCGTTTAATAAAAAGAGCCCGCTAGGTTTTGGGGGTTCTGTTTTGGATTTGTGTGAGTCAATTGAACATTTTTGTAATATTTTTTTATTTTAATATCCACGCCTATTTGAAGCGTACTGAAATCTTTTTTTATCGTACATATTCCGGGCTACTCACATGTTTACACTCGAGGGGTATGGTTGGTAAGGAAAGTTTATATAGTACCATGTCTTACTACCCAATATCAATCAATATCGGGCCACATGGTTTAAAATACAATGATATTTGAATTTTTTTGGAATTAATATATAGGCTACTGTCCAAGCTTATATTCGCTTTCGCCCTTCCCCTATAACAACAACTTGTCATGTCAATAAAACAGAGAGGAACGAAAACTATGAAACTTATCTCCAACTAAAGAGGAAAGTTCGCTACAAGTTCTCAAATATCTTAATATTTTATTTTGTGGGCATAACAACAAAATACTGTATTTGTTGGTGAGGGCTATAAAGCCCCATTTTTATTAAGCCTAGTCTTAGAGCTCTGCAAATATGATTTTAAAAATCGTATAAAATATGCTATACTCATAGTAAATACGATAATATGATAGGGATTAGGAAGTGTATATGCATTTTCGTGGAGGGAGAGTTGAAAACTATTCAAGATACGCCATCTTCAGTAGGCATGACCGGGGTTCAAACTCCAAACTCAGCGCTATCGTCAGTCCAGTTTATTGCGATTGTGACGCCTTAGAAAATTTGACCAGAGAATGTGGTCGTAGTAATTGCTATGGACCTGCTGTCTGAATACTAAGAGGTCTGCAATATTTACAATAAAGAATATTTAGGAAAACCCAACAATACAAAATAACATTTTGTAATTCAATTAAATGGTTTCTTCATTGCAACTTAAGTTGTACCGGAAATACAATTTAGATATTTTGTACTGGAACAAACACGAACAAAAATAATGTCTCAAATTTCAAGTAGTTGAGGTAGTTTCTAAATAAACTAAGAGGAGTGTTGTGTTTGAACAATATCAACACACCACAGGAGTTTTTGTTTGAACGATATCAACACGCCACAGGAGTTTGTGTTTGAACGATATCAACACGCCACAGGAGTTTGTGTTTGAACAATATCAACACGCCACAGGAGTTTGTGTTTGAACGATATCAACACGCCACAGGAGTTTGTGTTTCAACGATATCAACACGCCACAGGAGTTTGTGTTTGAACAATATCAACACGCCACAGGAGTTTGTGTTGGGTGGTCAACATCATTTTCCTCGCAATAGACTGGATTGCCTGGGAAGGAAATATCAGGGTTTAAATCCATGTTCCGTGTACTCAGGATGGTTTTTTACTCTCCCTACACGCAAATTCAGGTACATTTCCTTTGAAAAAATTTCTTCTTCATCCTTAACTCAATATTGTAAATATGGGATCAGCCTGAAAGGACAAAAAAAAGCTTTACTCCAAAATGTCAAAAGCTATTCCAAACAATGGCTCATAAAAGTAATAAAGACTTGAGTTTCTACGGGTTTAATGATATTAATAGTAATAATAACAGTTCATTATATATTTCACAATATCAACATTTTTATTTCTATAGTAGTAAAATCATTTGTAGACATTAGAAGTAAACAGGGATCTAACCTACTTTTTTCCAAGCAAATGCACCCAATGTATTGGTATAAAAATTAAATTTTACATAATAAAGTTTACTTTTCCTTGACATCATTATCACGGACAATGGTATTTCATTTCAAAAGGCGTAATCGGTGGCGCACTAAGATTATTCATTTTGAGAGGGGGGGTTGGGGGGGGTCGTTAATGCTATGACACTTTTATTTATTTTATCAAATAGATAATTTTGGGGGCTCTTTAAATATCTATTATAAGGGGAAACATTTTTAATATTAGTTTGTTAGGCTTAACTTAATATTAAGCATATACAATGCGATATGTTTTAGTTTACTTTAGTAGGTTTTAATCTTTTATTAAAATGGTTATTGATCTTGAGGGGAAGGGACAGGTGCCCCGCATCGCCCCTCTCCCCATGTTCACCATTGGACGTCATCTTTAATGGAAAAAATTCCTTTTCCTTCCAGGTATTTGATAAGTTATAATAAGTAATGTTACGTGTAATTCCTCTAAAATAACCTTCAACAAAAAATAGTAAAATGAAAACGATGTGTCTGTCTGTCTTCATCCAAACAATGTTCTCATCTCTATCTACTCAATGTCTATCATCTACATCTACATCTCCTGTGCTCAGGACATGTTTAATCATCATAATACAACAATCCAATTACCTCACATCCAGATTCATCTAGTGGGACATAATTTGATATCTTCTGTTTTGGAGAAAATTCTTGCCTAAGGCATCTAACATTATTTCTTACATTATACAAAAATTAAACAAGGTCTAATTCTTAGACTATTAAAAGAAATTATAATTATTTTTTGGATGTTTTTTACTTGAAAGCCATTCGTTTTGCACAGAGTAATAAAAACATAGACACTGCGAAGTGATTGATCATCTTTAATTTACGGATCAAATAATAAAACTCAAAGAGAAGAATAAACGCAAATGACCTGATATATTTGTGTTTAAATATTTAATTGAAATTATAGTGATAGCTATAATTTTCATTAATTGTATCTTATTTCTAAAATAAAAATACTTATTAAAATATAAAACATAAAATGACGAGATTCAAATCAAATTTTTAGGTCTAATGGTAACTACTTGAGAACAATATTTTTATTTTCTCTCCAAACTGGGCTGACCCATCAATATCACTACTCTCTCCAAAATATTTATTTTAAGTGCATTGATTATTTTAAATAGTACTTTTCTGTACATGGCTTAGTCATCAAACTAATTCAAACCAATTCTGTCGATTATGCAGGTGTAGAACCAAGCAACGGGTAGATTATAAAAATAACACATTATCAAGCAACCGTTAAAAGCCATTCTAAAATACATTTGATATATTACATTTTTTTTAAATAGAATCAAAATATTTCCTCGATTAAATACTATTGTTATATAATCATAAAAATTGGATTTGAAATTTAAAAAAGCATACATTACTTAAACACATATAACCGATAATCTAGAACATACAGTGGAACTGTATCGAAATGTAACGCTTTATATTATTTAACTTTTACTATGTAATATGGCAAACCACATAGTTAAGCTATTTCATGCTGCTTTTATGTTAAAAGAAAAAACTCCTTAAAGTAGCCAGTAACATATACATTCTTAACTTAAAACTATTTGACCGTAAAAAGCCGGAAAACAATCATTATAAAAACGTTTTAATTTCTGCATCAATAAAATGATAAAAATAACTATCACCAATATAAAAAAGTGAATCTCAATAATATACAAAAGTTGTCTTTCAAACATAAAATTAACTTTTTTTCATTAATTTTGAACTTGGACCGCTTTTACATAACTACATATCTTAGGTTTGTCCTTGTGCTTTTTTATCCTTAAAAAACAAAAAAGCGTACGTACCCTGTGTTTTTCCATTATTAAGAACAAAAAAGTTTAATGATACAGCACAAACTAAAGAGAACTCATATTTGTAGTCATTAAGGAATATCGTCCAAAAGCCAAGAGGTTTTAGGGCTATTTTCATACAGAATTTTGTTTTAAGAACGAAAACAAGCCTCAACAATAGAAGTTATTTTCAATATTGTTTTTCAATGGCCGTGGCACGTATATCAAACGCGTATAATTTAAAATTTTGAATTGGATTTTTTATATACGAGAATGGTCTTATTTGAAAGGAAAAAAAATAAGATAAAAAATAGCATATGAAATATACGGAAATAAAAAACAACAATGCTGGATGGAACAGGACAAAACAAGTTCATCAGACTCCATTACGTTTACATCTCTCGTCTTCAGTGGCCAAACGGTCTAAGGCGTAACTCTCGTTCTAGACTGGCCTGCTGATGACGGGGAGATCAGGGTTCAAATTCCAGTTGGGTCTACTTAGGATAGTATTTCTTTGATGGTTTCCCACTTTACTACTACGAAAATGCAGGTATATTACTTCTAAAATACTATTTTTCTCATCCCTAACATATTAAAGTATTTATCATATATACGTAAAGCCTAAAAAGATGAGATGATTAAAAAAAGTAAATTCTTAGCTTATAGCTCTAATTCCAAGGTTTGACCTTATATCTCAATTGGAACAAATGAGCTTATGATAAGTTAATTTTCAAACAAAGTGTTTCTGTTCGATCCTCGATATTTAAAATTGGATTATAACTAGTGTGTGCATATATAATATATGAATATTTAAAGAGAGAAAAGGAGGGGGATTATATTTAACAATTTTCAGAGCTAGTTAAGTTAAAGAGAGGTCAAGTGTATGTACTTCATTTAATTTGTGACGCTCGGTAATGAACACACAACTGCGGTATTTGCAAACAACCTTTTCAAGAGACACAAAAAAAGTTTGAATGCAAATGACGCAACAACATTTTTTTTGGACGTTTCTTTTACTAAACGTTGAACTTCATAAGAAAGACATCTGCTATCCCCCCCTTTATTAAAATATATTTTTCTGATATTATGGTAAATTATACAAATTAGGAGAATGAAGATATTTATTTTGATAAACCTCCATCTCATCTTAAGCGCGTCACATAAAATGAAAATGGTTAAAGATTGATTAAGCTAGGATGGAAGGTGTCTCGAGAAAAGGCCAGGGTTTTTGCTCTTTTTATGGCAACACATTTTTTGGCTAAAATAAATAAAATATTGCTCCAGTACAAACATAGAATTTTAATTTCTTCACGTGTTGATATCAACAGTTCCTGAATATCTGTCATGAGCATAGCGGCATTAGATGACAAACTTTTTAAATAAAGAGAGAAAGTGGTCGTTAAATTTCAGGACACACTTGACAGATATTTAACATCTGTTAAGGTCACTATGTGAAGAAAAGTAAGTTCTATGTTTGTGCTGGAGAAATATTTTACCTATTTTGCTCAACAACAAAAATTGCCATAAAAACTGTTAAAACACTAGCTTTTCCTCGCCTCCCCTTTGCTCCCGACTTAAACAATTATGTTAGTGGAAGAGCGTATCACGTTTTATTTGCTTACTGGACATATTTTAATAAATCAGCTATAAATATTTATCGGCCCTTTGATAGTAGGACGAATATTGTTTATTGAGTAAAAAAATGTTTTCGATGTAGTGGCTACGAATAATTCTCAAATTCATTTCGTTTGGAAACTCCCCAAAGTGGTTAAGATGTATTCAATTTTAAAAAGATAAAATACTTGATGTAAATATAGAAGCCAACCCTCGTGTTAATGGATAGTTGAATATGCCAACATTGATAGGTGCTAGTCATACCCTAATAAGGCGACACAGAAATAGTTGCCTCAAGTTATACATTTGTATATTTTCTACAAACTATTAGATCTAAGCTAAACTTGTGGACACGGGGAATACATTTATAGTAAATCTATTATAGTGTTGCTAGTGACTGGGAGGCAAGGGTTTGAATCCCGACCGGGTGTGCTAATGGATTTTTTCCTAAATGGCTTCCGCCTCTCCCTCCAGGCGTGGATATATTTACTTTAAATTCTACCTTCCTTATCCCGTCTCCATTATTGTATTTAAAATGTGTACATCCCAATCAGATAGTCTAAAACAGGGAAGGTGAGGGTGAAGGAGTAAAATAGTAAACGTACAAGATAACCTTTAGTTCTTGTATTTCAAATTGATTAGTGGAATGTCAAGAAATAGCTAATACATGAAATGCAGAAGAAACACGTTTATAATTATATACAATTCTGATCTATAAAACAAAATTACCTGGCTGTAAACTTCGTCTTTCTAGGATCGGTTGTGTTGTAAATTGTTATTTTTATTCCGACACCTAGCTAGACCAGAATGGAATGGAATGGAATGGAACAGTGTCATATGCGAAACTGGCCCATTACATTCTGGTTTAGGTAGGTGGCGCCTTGTATTTAGTATAGCGTCACACTTGAGGCGTGCTAAGTCTATGAAATAAATAAATAAATTTAATTTACGATTGTATGAAGTAGGTTTAATGCAATAATAGTGTAAAATTATTTTGCCAAGATTAGTAAGGCCACGTTAGCTAGTAAAGTCGATTATTATTGTCTACACAGGTGGAACTAGTAGGGTTAGTATTTTTATTATTGGTAAATTTGATCCATAGGCCTTATCGGCTACATCATCGTTGATCACGTTGCTATTCAGTCCACTCAAAACATCAGTTTCAACTTTCTAGTGGCACGAGCAATACTGTTTTAAATAGTTTGACAATAACCAAGAATTTATTTTTGCTGTATTTAAGTTTGTAAAATGATCCTACTTGCATATATTTCAAATATAGTAACAGTAAGTTTTCACTAACCGAATGCTTTTATATTTGGCTTAAGAAATTGGTTATTATCAGGATAAAGAAACCATGAACGGGACAGTTTTACACTTAGTGCTACTGTCTATATCTTCACAGACTTTACTATTAAGTATTAAAAATGATATGCAAGTATTTTAGTGCCTTTATTCTATTGCGATCTATTATTTTTAAAAGTTGGTTATGTAAAATTCTTGAATCATTAAAATATAATAGGGAAATATTTAGTGCGATATCAAATAAAAAAACATCAATGATAAACATAAATAAAGGGATGAGATGGGTAGAGTATACTTTTAAAATTTAAAAAACTATGCCAATAAATATATTACTTTATATTCTCACAGCTTAACTCTATTTCAAGGCAATTATTATTGCATACTAGTTTTAGTAAGGACTGAGTCAATTTTGTGATTTATTACGAAACCATTTAATACGAAAGTCGCAGGCCCATACGCAATAGGATGAACCACTCCAAACAAGCGCGAGCGAAAATAAAAACTGTTAGCTGTTACTCTCCGACAAGTTCAGTAACAAAACTGTTGACGATAAGTACCTTCAAAATAACAATGTCTACACTTCACTTTGTATTCAAATGATTGAACTCTACAATGTTTGTCACCCGACTATTGCATCAGAATCTAATTCAGGAGTCCAGGGTATAGTCCCATCAAATTGTGTTATCCCGGTCGGTCCTCCCTCCGAGAAGATACTGTCGCTAGTCCTGTCTAACTCCACTAGATCAAGCTATTAAGAATCTTGCCAGCATATGTCAGTGTGAGGGCCTATGTCGAGCATTACTAGATATATTTTAACCTAGTATGAGAATGAATCTCTAAGCTATGGAGACAAAGTTCTAACTGATGTAAGCTACATTTCAAGATTACCAGCATCAATAAACAAACACACACTCCCTGGGGAGCACGGAAGCCGCTAGTACATACTAATGTATCTCAAGACATAAGACGCCCTCTCACGGCTGATTAACCGAGACATGTGCTACAATACTAAGCTTTAACCAGAAAACCTATTGAAATAAGCTTTTATAAATTATTCATTCAGCCATAGCGAAAGTGGAATCAGTTAATTATTTAAAAAATATACAAACTACTTGTTTGTCAATTCTTTTTATTTAATATTGTAAAACTGTGTGACTGGTTTAAATTCCACTATTTTCTTTGTTAGAATACAGCGACCTGTTTCACTTGTGTCAGATCTGCTCCTAAGAGTGACTCAAAGAGGATTTGGGTTTTTTTTAAAGCAAAGTGATAGTAAAAAAAAATTCATAAATAGTAAAAATGGGTGACATGTAAGATCCACACGGTATAAATAATACAAAATGTAATTAAATTATATACGATAATTCTAAATTGATGAGTAAATATAAAATGCAATGGCTATATTCCTATGTATCCTGGTTTTCCCCTGGGACCACTATTAGAGCTATCTTTCTATACAAGATTAAGAGTTTAACTTACTTTTGAGTATGCGTTTGTAACAAAATTGTTTGATTAGTCTTTAACCTATCATGGAGCGCTTACTTAGAAATTACTATATACATTAATTTGAAATTAGATTTTGGAGCCAGTTTTAATAAAGACAGAAAACGTTTTTAATTGTACACAGGAAAGAGCACCGCATTTCAAGCACCAGAAAGAAATAATAAACATCTTGAAGGCCGCCTATATAAATCCTTTCTATAAGACCACTAGTACAAACAATTATTTCACTGCTCTTAGTATCTGTTCGGGATATACGTATGTTTACGTGTATGTGTAAATATATATATATATTTATGTAAATGTATATTTATATATGTATATGTATACTTACTCAAGGGTATTAGGAACTAGAAAGTTCATTACCGCACTTACAAAAGTATGCCACCTATACATATATTGAGCTAATTCTATCCAGTCCACCTCCCTACACTCTATCCCTATACTGAGCTAGTTCTATCCAGTCCACCTCAGTACACCCCATCTCTGTCAGGTCCATTCTAATGTTATCCTTACACCTGGGTCTAAGTTTTCCAATAGTCTCTTCCCATTGGGTTTGCCAGTCACTACCCTGAACACGGTTCTAGATTCTCCGGGGATTTCTTCCATTTGCCAAGATTAGAACCCTGATCTCCCGTCACTGGCAATCTAGTCCACACAAGAGTGATGTGTTAGAGTTTAGACTATGCAACCATCTATCTGGGCTGTGTGTGTATATATTACGCTGATAAGATAGATGATAAACGTAGAATATATAGGAAATTTAGTCACACTTGCGTGGAGTAATAATAGTTTGTTCCATTTAGTTTTTCTTTGTTAAATATAGTACTTTTTCACTGGTCTCGACTCTGTTTTCTAATAGATATTCCAGGTTACAGCACCATGGTTCGACTCCTAGTTCGAGCTGAGCTGCCTACCTAGGCCATGCGCTGTATGTGAGATGATATGAACTTTCTCACACTTTCTAGTCGCGTGGTCTCTAACCAGTGAACAGCTATTCAATGACCCCCTGAGGTACGATAAATGATTAAAAAAATAATAATCATATTTAAAAATATATTGTAGAGATAAATTAGTCATAATTTATCTCTACAATATATTTTTTTAATGTAAATATAATTAAAATATAAATTAATATAAAATAAATGTAGGTATTATATTTGTATACTTCTAGTCACCATGATTTTTTTTAATGAATGTTAAAATAACTACAGTAAAAATTAAAATAAATATAATGTGAATCATATTTTTAAATTTATACTCACCTATAACTTATGTGAAGAATGGAATTGAAGTTTTATTCAACATCATGAAGATTTAAATTCACATTTTTTATACCAAAAAGAGCATAAAAGGCTTGCTTGAACAAATATGTGGTAGGAAAAGGCATAAAAACTTTAAGTTCTTTTTATGAAAGATATTTTTGTTGGCTGAAGAGAAAACTAAAATGAAAGTAAATGTCCAACTGCTCCCCTCAAAGATACGGGAATAAGGGTGTCCTGGAAAATGGTACCAGTGACATTTCGCGCCACCCTACCTTAAAAGGGTCCACTAATGACTTCAACATAATTACGTGACCAATGGTACCACTTTTATCTATTTAGCTTAAAAAATAGCTAATATGTGCAAGCAAGATTAATTACTGGTTTGTAGATAGCTGTGAGAACGTCAACATTTCAGTTAGTGTAAATTAATTAGTGAGTTAGGTTGGATAAGGTAAGGTTAGGTTAGGTTAGGCTAGGTTTGGTTAAGTTAGATTTCAAATACTTGAAATGCTCTTCTACCAATGCCATTCTCCTTTGTGACGTGATCTTGATATATCGGAGGTATCTTACACACTAATTAAATTAAATTCGCCTAAATGAATTTAAAACCGAAGCCTGGTACACCTTCCCATCAAGTGGTACCATTTGTCGCATATTCAGGAATTAGCGAGGTGGCCCGCCCCAAACTTATTGACCTTGTGTTGTGCTCTGGCTTTAATCTGGGAAGGCACCACCATAATGTTTAGTACATACCAGTGATTTACCCTTTTATTTAGAGCTTTAAAAGATCTAAAAGAGTAACGGTATGTCATGGACCCCCTGGATGAACCTCACGGACCCCACTTTGAGAATCTCTAGTCTATATATTTTCTGGAACTATTTCTCTATTCTAACTAAGCTTATAATCCATTTCGTCCTTCACTTACAACCACCCTTTTCCATGCCAATAAGAGTGGAAATAAAATTACGAGACTTCTTATCTCCAGATAAAGAAGAAATCTCACTGCTAGTTCTTAGATATCTTAAAGATTTATGTTGTGAGACTCTCAAGAAATTACTGTATTGGTTAGTGAAAGGCTAAATGTAGAGATCATCTTAATCAGATCTAATATCATTGCTACGTAATTACACTTAAGAAGTCGTTGAAAATGAGCTAATGTCACATTCTCACACATATATTTCTATTACTAAAACTCAAACTTTAGGGTTGTTAAGGTAAAAGAGCCCTGCTGGAATCTTTTGAATTTATTTTGTATTGAACCATATTAGGAAATAACGTATCGTATGGTTAAAACTTGCGTTAGAACGTGTGCGCGGCTATTTCTTGCCTCTCAAGAGCTGCTCCAATACTTTCTTCTTTTAGGGAGCGCAAATGAGTCCCAAAACCCTCGTACCATTCCTCTCTGAGAAAATAACTTTGTATTTAAAAAACTAACGGATTAATCATGTCCCCTTCTCACACTTTCCTTCTCCTATCCCATTCCCTATCTCTCCTCCACGCCTACTAACAGATAGACCAAAGAGCAACCTTCTATAACCAACCTTGAAAACCAGCCCATACCCCATACATTGTTAAATGTATTACTATTGGAATACTAATTTCCTTTGTCATAGGTATTTACATGTATCTTTAGCTACAATTTTCATAAAAGCTTAATAAAAATTCGTTGAACAAACATAAAATATTTTCGAATCCCTCGTATCTCACCCACCGAGTAAAGAATACATTTATATCCTATCAAAATTCAAACCAAAGTCTTTCAGAGGTGTTAAGTCATTGTCTAAAGCAAAATGGATAAACCATTTTGACTATAGGGCGAGAAAGTGTCAGTTTAAAAAGTAGATATTACATAATTAATCTAAGAAAAATATATTTTCAAGTAGCCGTACCCGGTAAAGGGCTTTGTAAGTCTTTTCTCCAGTTTTCATTAATTATTATTTTGGTCATTTCACAATTTCCAACTCCAACAATATCCGTTTATCTCCAGATAAGTAGTAATATTTATACTATTATAGAACAATGGTAAATATATATGTGTGTGTTATATACCCTAATAATGAATTGCCCATTTCACGAATCGGGCAATTTCTATCCATTCCATGTAATGTCCTCTTCTCTTGACCATTTCACCAACTGGAAATTATTGTCCTATCTACTTAAATATTAACTAAAATTCGTTTTCAGATATTGTCCTTTAAGAATAAATATTATTATAAACTAACCCAACATATTTTAACCTAACCTTCCATTTTAAACGATTAAGGGATTGAACCAAATAATAATTTCCAGTTCAGGAAATGGGCGAGAGTGAATGCAAGCAACTTCAGCCCAGTTGGTGAAAAGGAGAGAGAAGAGGCCAGTTCAGGAAATGGGCGAGAGTGAATGCAAGCAACTTCAGCCCAGTTGGTGAAAAGGAGAGAGAAGAGGCCAGTTCAGGAAATGGGCGAGAGTGAATGCAAGCAACTTCAGCCCAGTTGGTGAAAAGGAGAGAGAAGAGGCCAGTTCAGGAATGGACTGAAATTCGCCCAATTCATGTAATGGCTAATTTCACTTTTCTCGAATTCCTACTGTCCTTATTCCTATATCCTTAGTACAGTTAAATGCGGATAGCCCAAATGAGTGTAAAACACATTTTGCTTGGAGGCGGGTGACCTGGCGGTCTAGGGGTAAGGTGTCGGACTTCTGTGCTGGGGGTCTTGGGTTCAATCCTTGGTCCCGGCACAGATTTATCTGATTACCAAACCCTTCCTTCACCTCTGACAAGACGTGTATTAATCACAACTTATGAATGTGTGGAATGCCAGGCCTCGACCGTGGTTCGGATCCCACTTCATTTCCTCCATTTCGCTTCATAATAACCTACCACTACACATTAGCGTAAGTGCGTAAAACCCGAATGGGTAGTAAGACGCAGCGTTAATAATAATAATAATAACTTGGAGGCTTGGTGTGATCTAGATTGAGATAGTTTTAGGGCTCTTGTTAAAATAGCCCTGTCTTTAGAAAGTGAACGTTTTTATGACATGTGTAGAGACAATCAAATCTAGGTGTATTTTAACACAGCACTGAAAGAGTTTGTTTTTTTAAGTTTATTCTTTCTGAAGGTGATTATTAAGGATTTTGATTGAACGTCAATCAATTGGTTTAATTCCCTTTCATATTCTCAAACACAGTGGCAAAAGAACGTAAAAATAGATACAGTATATGAATGTGCAATATGTTATACAATCACTTATATCTCTTTCATACAAAATATCATATGAACATTGGCAAATATCATCTATAATCGGATGTATGCCTATCTTCTAAATGTACCTAAGAATTTTATTTAGTATTAAATGTACGTCTGAAATAATATTTAAAGATGAATTAAAATCTTGCCTAAAGTGAATTTGACATCATCTCCTTTTTTTAAAACACATTCTACTAGTCACGAAAAAAAACAACAGCCATAAACCATTTGGTTGTTTTGTATAACTTTTTTATCTCCATGTCTCTTTAGTTTGCTACTAGTTTATTTTTGTGAACGTCACTGAAATTCTGTATGTTTCGACCACGCCCTGTTATTCTGATGACAAATTACCTCTGAGTATACCACAAAATTCATTCGCTTTCTTGTAGAGAAAACCTTTTTCAATACGTTGAAATATTCCATTTCCTTTTTAAAACAAGGTGCTTATTTTTATGACTAACTACCATTCCAACGTACGTCACTGTTATTTTCACTAAAATTATTATTTAAAATGCTGTTGTAATTTACACATTTCAAGAGGAAACCCTAACGAACAAAAATTAAAAGACAAATGATTTGAAAAAAATGTTTAAAAAAGGTTATGAATATGAATGATGAATTAAATGTACTTAAACGAGATAGTTAACCCCGTGTAAAAGTTGGAAAACTTAACAAGAAGCTCACAAGAATACTAAAGATTTTTCTTTTTTTAATAGATACGCTTTTATTAACGACATGATCGAGTTCAGCGTTTGCCAAATTTTTGGTGATCGCATACTCATTTTGGGTCGATGGTCTGACCCAGCATCCTTTTCCAGATCTTCAATTTTAAAAATACCTGGTGTCTGGTATAAAAGATAGTTTTACATTTTTAAATGGGCTACTAGTGGTAAGCTAGAATATTAATAATAATATTTAGCACTGCGTCTTACTACCCGTTCGGGTCATACGCTTTAAGTACTAATTACTCTAATGGCTTAGGAATTGGGAAGGTTTAAATAGAGGAAGTGAACCCACATTTGCGCGCAGGGAGAGTGTAAAACCATCTAGGAAAAACCACCCCCAGTTCACCCGACCGAGAGTCGAACCTCGATCTCCCCGTCCTCAGCAGTCGAGCTCCGGTAAGCTAGAGAAAGCTGTGTTAGTGAAAAAGTTAGACTTATCAAAGTCCAGGGCATCCAGTTAAAATGTCTTTAATTTGTTTATCAGACTTACTATTATAAAATATATTTTATAAGTAATAAAACGCAGTAGTACCGCACGTATCCCTTGGAGGTACACGAACCACAGTTTGGAAAATACTGGCTAGTTTAGTTTAAATTATAGAAATAGGAGATAATGGAGTAAGGACATATGCCAGCATTCACCATGACAGGGACGTCAGGGCTTGAATCCCGAATGAGAGAACTAAGTTTTCTTTATCTCATATGACTTCCTACCCTCCCTCCACGCAGATGTGGGTACATTTCCTCTAAACTCTACCTTACTGATCCTTACCCAATAAGTGTAACTCAGGGGTCAACAAATGGTCGATCGCGATCGACTGGTCGATCTAGCGGCAATTTTCAGTTAATCGCGCAAGAAATATACATAGTTATTGAAAATAGATCTTAAGTCTCTTAGTCCGCAAATATATTAAGTACTATAGTTTATATTAATATTTTAGTCTGAGAAAAAAGGATATTAATCGATCATTGTCACTAATGTTTTACACAATTTAAATATTAAAATGTATATTGTATTTATTTTATATTTTTTACCATAAAGGTGGGGACACAAACACATGATAAAAAAAGGTAATGAAGAAACGATGGATGATCGTTCTCTCTCTCTTTTGTTTACCAAGAAATATCCTGTGTGTTGACAAAAATGCCTGATAAAACTTACTAGGATAAATTTGGGTGAGAGTCTGCAAAATGATACCCCCTGTTCATTCAGGGAAAAGAGCTTGAAACATGCAAAACAAAATAACTATCCAACCCAACTTTCTTACAAATGGACACATCTGACAGAAAAGTTACTAAATCTACCTTCACATTTCACATGTCATGTCAAGCCGTCACTTTTGATAGATACTATCAATACCTATAAAGTAACAATAATAATAGTAATAGTAATATAGTGAAATATTATCTATGTTGATCACAAAAAAATTGTTTGTATTTTCTTAAAAAGGTGCTCCAAATGTTTATTGGTAAGAAAATAATTCTAATCAATAAAATTTAATTCATTACATTCAACTAATTGAAAAATGGAAACCATTACCTGTAAACCTATTACTGTCACTATATTTATCAACTCTACAGCTAATTCTTGTAGTTCTGTATACTTATCGGCTCTATCCAATAATTTATAATACGTATACAATAATAACTTATATCCTACGCGTTTTCATACCCGTCCAACCAAACCGCATATTCTCCCTAGGGCAGTAGGAATGAAGCCAGTATCATTCATAGGAAATGTACATACACGAGCGTGTAGGAAAGATGGAAAGTAGTTTTGGACAAACCACCTCAGTACGCCCGGACGAGATTCGAACTCAAATATCCAGGAAACTAAGGAGAACAATAGTGATGCTTTTGTCCGTTTGTCCACTGGTTCAGATGATTGGACATTGTATAGGCGACGAGAATAAAACTTTATTTCCTAAGTAGAAGCGTCTAAGAAGATTGGAATAATTCTGTTATCTTGATTGTATTTTTACTTGAATTAAAGAGGAGATTGATTGGTTGGGTCGACCGCAAAGATGAGAGAGAGAGTCTGATGAACACCCTGAAAGACACGCAGTCAACAGCCTCAACTATCCGCCCTCCTTTAGATATTGCTACAAGCTGAGAATCAGAGAACATTGTATGTCTTACCAAACCTTCTCTCTCTGTCCAATGACTTGGCTCTGTAAGCGGCTCGTCCCTCTACTCACTTGAGGGTCCCGGATTCAATTCTCCTCATGGCAATATTAGTGAAAATGGGGCTTCCCTGTTCTCAAGAAGAAATTAATTGCTGGAGGTGGGGGGATGTGTGTTCTATAATTATGCTATTTTGAAAATCGTGTGCTGATAAAATTAGTCAGTCAAGAAAGTAATTGTTAATTATTATATTTCCTCTTGTTGAGCAATAATTGCAGTAACATTGTTATAACGGGTGGATCGAGTGAGAAGTGAGGAAGACCCGGAAGTGATGATTACGGTTTCGTGTTTACCAAACCACTGAGCTGCTTGTAGTTAAGAGGACATGCTAATAAGTACAGAATAACCTCAAACTAGACCATCACGTGTTCTCATGTATTTTTAGGTAAAGTGTTGTCAAAGATCACTACCTAACGCAGTTTTACAGACGTGTCGTGCTCGTTTCGCCATAAGGACCACATTAATAAACATTGAAAATAGGGGGGTCTGGGGGGAGGCATTTCAGAAAGATTAATACTATCACCATCTTAAGTGGAAGAATCTCAATATTAAAATCCTTGTTTTAACATAAATAAAATAAAGGTTACATAAAATGTCAAGATATATTCTATATTACTAAAAATTTGAAACTTTAAATTTGCATCAATTTTCTTAGTGGCTTTAGTCCTCTTATTAAATTCCCGTTCAAAGTAGATGACAAATGCTTATCGGTAAATGTGATCGTTGAAAAAGCACTTGTGTGCTGACATAATGCACATATTTAGTGCGCAAATTAGACCATAATTTCCAAATTTCATAATCTAAAAGGTTGTATTCCTACAACGGTTATAAAAGGACGAACTGGGCTGAATTGTGTGTTGGTTCATCTAAGGTCCACGGGCCATGCCTGCAATATTCGATTCCAAATGTTGTATCTTGATTCAACTGTTAGTATTAGGCGAGAAGTCAGCACGCTTGAATTTGATAAAGGATTCTGGTGTTCAATATTTAACTAATATATATATATATATATATATA